>JAGKRU010000096.1:62119-118416 GCA_022884055.1 Russula griseocarnosa
GGGGGGGGGGGGAGGGTTTGACGAGGTAGGGCATGCAATGTCCTTTTCGCCCAAGTTGCATCAGTATTGTCGGAATAAGCGCGGAACGAGGCACCGGAGCGCCCGTCGGAGCGCCCGCATATACCAACGTCCGCATCCCTCTGGGAATAAGTGTATAAAGATCGTTAGTACTCTCCCTGATACGTAGCACAGTGACAGGACCATTGGACTGTCATCACTAGCATATCCGCCTTATGATACATTACCATAGCATCGAGCTTTGGCCCTTTTCGCGTATATAAGTAGTTACAGTACGGATACGCTCCCTCAGTTCTTGTGCTTATCCTGCACGCTGAGGTGAGCCACACATAGTTTACCCAATACATATAGTTCTTGTGCTTATTCCTGCATGCTGAGGTTGATAATTGCATCCCTCAGAACTCACACAGCATTATAGCTTATGACAGATATTCCTACAAATTTCTTTTCGGCACTTTTACGAGCTTGTAAAACCCCTAAAAGTCCAAAAAGTCCAAAAAAGTCTGAAACTTGAAAAGCTTGCCAGCTAGGTCTAAATTTCAGAAAGCTTGATGATTTTTTTTTTCAAAAGTGGTTGCAAGCTGTCACAAGTCAAAAGTCAATTGTAATTCATACTAGTACTGTAGCAGAATATCTAGGATTCTAGGGTAGCCCACTTGCGTAATAAAGTTTGAAAAAGATTCAGGATACATAGAATTTGTCAAACCTCAAACCCATATCATCCGTTATGCAAACATTAGTTTGTCACCACTGTAGGTGCAGGTGTCACACATGGTGTTGGAATAAACCTTGGGCGCATGTGGAAATAAGTGCAATTGTGTGGGACGTGGGGCAAATGTGCAAGGGTGCCGGGTGTAAATACATGTACTTTATAGTACCCAAATGTATGTAACACGTTAGGGGAATGGAAAATAAACTTGGGTAACAATTAAAAGGGTGCTAACAGTAAGTAGACTTTGAGCCGTGCGAGCTTGATTTCAACACACCCCATGAGCGAAGCATGGTGTTGCAGTGTGCACCCCCATCTTCGTGCCTTCTACTGCAATGGCAGGGTCGTTGTGGTAGCAAGGCGTGGTGCGGGAACAGGGTGTGGGCTGGGTCATGTACGCCATTATTTAGCGCGATGGTTTCTTCTGGTCCTGGTGTCCCACGGGTGCATGGCATTGGGTGGCCTGGCTACATGGCCTCTTTCAACATGACATAAGTGGTGGTGGATAAATGTGGATTGACAGCGATGGGGTTCCAGCCCCCAGACAGGCAACAACAAATTTGGCGGCAAGTGACAGGTGCAGGATTTTGGCCCCTGATGTCATGAGCATCGAGCTCACTGATAGAATGTATAGGTGAAGAATAAGATCAGGTAGAGATGCTGGGAGTTTGGCCAAGTGCCAAGAACGCGTACAGGCAAGACTGCACTGCAGGGGCATGGGAAAAGTTAAGGGATCTTGCCTGTATTATCCAAGAGGCCAGAACAACTTCTCTGGGCACTCTGAGGTCTGCTTTCAGTACAAGTACAACAAGCTATGGATAATGGACAGAGAGGTCAAGACAGAGAAGTAAAAGTGGGAACACAGCTTACTACTACTATGAATAGGTGTTGTTACCATAAATGGCCATGAGAACTCGCAGCACAACATAAATACATATAGAAAGATAAAAGGCCATACCAGGACAAAGTCTGAAGCTGAAAAATGAAAAGAAACACACCCTTATTCCTTACACCTGACAGGCAATGACATGGCAATGGGGTTTTTGGCCCTTAGGTGATGACAGCGACAGCGAGGGATTCAGCCCCTCAGGCAAGGTTCGACGATGATGGCGATGAGTGTAGGGATTTGGCCCCCTGACAGGCAAGTTCAACAATAGGGCTTCACGCCCCAAGGCCATGATGTAGGGTTTCAGCCCCAAGGCAAATTTGGTAATGTAGAGGATTCGGCCCTCAAGGCAAGTTCGGTGAACGACAACAACTAGGGCTTCAGCCCTCTAAGGCCATGGTGACAACATAGGGTTTCGGCCCCCTAAGGCAAATTCGACAATGGTGAGAATTCAGCCCCTCAAGGCAAATGGGTTCGATGATGCATGAGGATTCAGCCCCTTAAGGCAGGGTTCCGCACGGGTATGGGTTTACCTGCGGTGTTTGGGCCAAGGGTCCCACGGTTATGGGTGCGGTTCCGATTTTGACACCTCGTGGGAACCATACCCGCAACTGCAGTGTCATGATACACTGTCTTGGGTCTGACAATGATGAGAAGTGCCAGGTCTCCAACAATCGAATAATCTCAGTTATCTCAGATTCTCACCTCTACCAAGCGTCAACCTGCGACACCAATGCCTGGTATGCACCCCCCTACAACGTTACCCCAGTCTACTTGATCCCACAAGGTACATCGCCCTCAAGACATTAAGTTTCGCCTCTGCCCATGCGCTACAACCCATCAGCATGCCTTCTGCCGCATGCTTAAGTTATGATCATGTGTGCTGTTTAAGAAAGCACATCATAGCGTCTCAACCACTTTGCAGGCAGTCCCCTCCCAGGCTTCCCTGTTTTATTTCCCTTCCTTATTGTTGGCCTCGACAATTTTACACTCATGTATATTAGTACTATACTGTTCATCTTGGATTCTTAATCAATGCCACCATAGGGTCCCCATTTTTTTGAGACCCCATGCAGTTCACACCTAAGACAACGCGCCAATGTGCCAACTTTATACTTCTCACACATCAATTCTGAGGTTGAGTGCATAATCAATAAAAGGAAGTGTAATTAGATAAGAGGTACGGTGAGAGTATGATGGAGGGGGTATAGGGAGCTGTATATATAACATAGTAATACTGTGATAGTGAGGTGGAAATATAAGGCCCTGTCCGGCAACCTGATTATTCAAACAATCAACTTGATTATTGAAACCTCACATGGGAGACCACGCATCTGTGCTTGATTGATACTATCGGTTGTGGCCTTGAGGGCTTGCACGTTTCTCCCAAGTGTCGGAACTTACTTGGCCCCATTGTCGAGGGTACCGTCGTGCCCAACAGTGAGTCAGTACTACATTCACATTCACTACTTATTGCCAAGTCGGCCCCACTCATCCTCCGCATTCAGGAACTAAGGTCTCTGGGACAAACTACCAGCTTGACCAATTCGAGGAGCGTTCAACATCGGGACCATCATCCATTGGCTCGACTTTAATGACTGCTTCCTTGCTGCAGAATGTGCATGTATTATCCTGTCTCCCGCACCCAACTCCTTTTCAAATGACAACAACTCCCTTATTGTTAAAGGGGGCACCCGTCACTCATGCAAATCCTGGGCAGCAGGCAACGCATGCTCGCGTGCTGTGAACCTGGTGTACCTCATGAAGCATGGTGAGCCCGGTCTGCCCTTAGTCCTAAGAGTGCGTTCGGCGCATTTTGTCACACGGAATTTTCTGCAAGTTCCCGCTCCCGTCCACCCTCCCGGGAGCGGGAACGTTTCTAGAGTTTTCAAGCTTTTTTTTGTCCCAAACGGCCATAGAAATATATTACCTTTTTGGGTTGGAACGTCTCATTTTATGACAAAGAGTGAAAACACGTGAGCAGTGTGACTTGATATGTGACATCTTCATCTCGATCGGCTTGGGAGTTTGCCGGTCAATTTGATTAAGTGATTATCGATTATCCTTTTGCCTGCCCCACGCCCCACTTCCTTGTACACGTACGCATATACAATGGATCCTGATGACTCCCAGAGGCACATTATTCTGATCTCCACTATCGCCAGTCTCATTGTCGTGCTTGCTGTGGTAGAAACTGTACTACTGTACGCCTTGCGCTTTGATAAAGTCCCCCAGCATACATCTGTCCTCTCTGGCCAAGGTTGGATTGACGAACTGCTTGCTGGACACGAAGGCCGATTCTATACGAAATGGGCATACACAAGCATGTGTTCTGGCGTCTACTGTCGCTTCAGAAGCACACTGGTCTATGTGATACAAGGCACGTCTCTTCTGAAGAACAGTTGGCGATCTTCCTGCACTACGCACACCGAGGGTTATCTAATTGGGCACTGCAAGAGTGATTCCAGAGAAGCCCAGACACTATATCAAAGTGAGTTCTGAGTGCTTATCATGTGATCTAGCTTATCAGTCATTTAGATGTATCCATCGCATACTTGATGTGCTTGTATCACAGAAGATCTACCCCACATATGTGAAGCTCCCGACTCAGAACACACCTCTGCCTGAGTCCATCTTGAACAACGAGGACTTCTATCCGTATTTTTAGGGACTGCTTGGGGCGATCGATGGACACATATCCCTGTCTTTGTTCCTGAGGATACGCATGCGCCATTCCGCAATCGCAAAGGAGTGATTTCTTAGAATGTGCTAGCAGCGTGTTCTTTCGACTTCAAGTTTGTCTATATCTTATCAGGCTGGGAAGGCAGCGCCTTGGACAGTCAAGTGTATCAAGATGCTAGGGCGACAGACTTTCAAGTTCCAGAGAGAAAGTACTATCTTGTGGATGCAGGCTACCCGAATACAGATGATCTCCTGGCTCCTTATCGAGGCATGCGGTATCACCTGAGGGAGTGGGGAAACAGCAGAAATAGGTGCATTCATATTATTATACATTCTGCTAGCTTCACCTCAACAATTACAGGCCTCAGAATGCTCGAGAACTGTTCAATCTTCGACATGCACGGCTCAGGAACATCATTGAGCGCATATTTGGTGTATTGAAGAAGCGCTTCAAGGTTCTGCTTCTAGCGCAAGAGTACTCCCTCACCACTCAAACTCAGATCGTCCCTGCTCTTGCGGCCCTACATAACTTCATCATCATTCACAATCCCAGTGAGATTTCTGAAACATGAAGTTGAAGCCAAGCCAAACATAGACGATGTCTGGAGTAATAGTCGGGCTGCAGTCCTCACGAGGAACGAAACAGAGCTGCAGCGCACAGGGACAGTATTGCATCGGCAATGTGGGAGGAGTATGTTCTCAAGGCCGACGTGCAGACGTAGGTAAAAGCAAATTTATATTATGTTGTTCTCACTACATAGAAAACAAGCAGAATAAACAGGAATGTATGTGTATCATCAGGTAATGTGGGCAGATAAGATAATGTGAGTGACTGACGGGAAGACAGTCCGCGATAGCCGATACATATACTTTCCCCAATCTCTCACAACGCCGTGCATCCACTCATCTTGTATCAGTCTATGCTCCCTTTCCCAAATGAGCGAAACTAAAAATGTGCGCAAGGACCGGGGCAATGTTACATGGTCCCACGACGACGAAGCAACACTTGTTTGTACACTGAAGAAGACCAAGGATGAGAGACTGTGGGGCGACAATAACCCAAAAGATGTGGCATGGACTGCCTGCATCGCAGTGCTGGCTGGTAGCGAGAAGATATCAGGAGGGCGCCGAAGGACGACAAAGCCATCAAAAGGAGATGGCAACATGTACGTACTCATCAATCATTGATTGTATGCATGTCTTCATGACTTTCTTCAGCTGAAACACGAATATGACATGATGAATAACATGCGTGATCAATCTGAATGGGATGGGACCATGAGAAGAACATCCTGAAGGTATCAGACGAAGTATGGGACGCATATATACAGGTGAGACTCATTGTTACGATTACGTGTCTCAAATGACTCATTCTCTACCTACATTCTCGCTTCCGGACTGATGACTGATGTACGATACGATCGGGATCTGTAACCCTGTGCCCTTATTGTCTCCTGCAACCCTTGACCCTGGGCCCTAAGCCCTTGACTCAGAACCCTGTGCCCATGCTTGTATATAAGCGCTCCAGTAGACAGGACAGCCCTTCAGGCTCGTTCTTCTTGTGAATACAGGAAGTCTACCAGCATCCAGACTGAACTCTCAGAGTGTCTCAGACTCTCGACGTATTGTAGAGTCGCAACGAGCACTTCTTCATTTCTTATTATCTTTCTGCCTCACATTTGAGCAGGCAGCTCCTTGTCTAAGGACAAGCTTACAGACCGACCGAACGACTCAGTGCGACACCGAAACCTGACGGTGACACTCATATTCAATGCAACTAGCCAGTCTAGCCTAGACTTTATGTTCGCTGCAGAAACAATCCAACCCAAACGCGGTCAAGCCTCTTTGCAAGAAAGGTTCCCCCTATTCTACGAAATGTCAGAACTTGTGGATGGCATGCGTGCAACAGGCCAGAACGCCTTCCGAGCTGGCCAGGTGCCTCCTGATCCACCGACCCAGAGTGCGGCTCCATCAGCGTCCACCTTGTACGAACCAGCCATCGACCCAGCACTGCTGGATGTGCCCCTTGAAACAGGGAGGGTCTTGGATGAAGAAACTAACTTGAACGCCACTGTTAGCACCACCAAACGGTCGTTTTATGATCGTGAACTAGATACTCTTCTTAGTTCTGTAAGTAATTTATTCATCACACTCATACATATGTCCTGACATGTGTTAGGACGATGAAGCTGCATGCACGCAAACAGACAAAGGGAAGACGGTTAAGAGGCAGTCTGCACCCCCCACAAATATGGGCAACGACCGCGCAAAGTACGTCGTGTTTCAGCAGGACAGGGGATTTCATCGATGGGCAATTCCGTGGAGACTGCCATGGATTCGTTGACGGACGCAATCAATGGGTCAACCCAACGCGCTCCTCATTCAGAAGCTTGGGAAATCATACCTCGGGCCATCAAGGCCATCGAAACAGATGAGGGTTTCTCCGATGAGGACATCAAAGACGCTGTGTGCGTTATAGCAAAGGATCCAATGCTTGGGTATACGTACCTCAACATGAAAAACAAGACAGCACACACGGCTTTCCTTCTCCACCACATGAACGAGCTTACTGGCAAAAAGTACGATTAGAGGAAGCATTGTAGAATAAAACAAAATCAGCATTGTAGAAGTAAAGAATTTTGTAGCAATACGTTGTGCAATCCAAGCATTTGTCATGTACAGTATGTCTGAGATATCGGCTAGTCCCGTGATCGCTAAATATCTAGATAGCGTGTAAAATATCGTGTTATGGAGTCATAACAGGACGTCACATCACGCGTGCAGGTGCGGGAATGAAAATAAAAATGTGTCTGAGACGTTTTTATTTTTGGCAGGGCTCCCGCACTCTGTCGCACTTTATTTTTCACAGAAATTCACCTCAAATGGTCACTCTCCCGCAGATTTCCGCACTTTCCTCGTTTTTTTTTTTTTGGCTGGTCCCGCACACGAGAAAAAGTGCGCCGAATGCACTCTAAGTGCCAAGATCTGGGCTTCTATGACGTACCCTTCAAGGACCGTCCTTTCGAGTTCCAGCGGCCCTATGGCCCCTACATGATGGAGAACGTGCACTTCAAGATCTCATACTCGGCAGAGTTCCATGCACAGACGGCCGTAGAGGCTGCGCACATCATGCATGACAAGATCAACTGATCAAGGCACTTGGCAAATCGTCAGACGATATTAAGAGTATGCGTATACGCATGCAAGAGGCTGCTGTCCACATCATCAACAAGCAGGGCCCGCTCGCTAACTTTGCTGACCGTGGGTGAGTTTCCAATTTATTGTTCTATGAACCTAAACTCACTCAATGTTCTGTTTGTCATGCACATTAGCCATGCAATTAACTACATGGTCGCATACCCGCTCATTCACAGGTACCTCAACTTAGAGAGCTAGTCCGTTTTCTTTATCCTCTTCTCATAAGGCTATTGATCCTCACCACTCCCCCATAGCAACAACAAGTCTGCCACTGACCCCACATCGACACACTTCATGCCAAGATCCATTGTGTCGAGGATAAGCGCTTTAGTGTTGACTGCTACGACCTGGAAAAATGCTCGATCAGAAATGCGCTACTTGTCAAGCTGAATGATGGTACGGTACTTGACGAGGTCGAGGTCAAGTACCCTGTTGGACACAGGCACCATTGCAAGGAAGGCACCCCGCTCTTACTTTCTAAATTCCGTTGGCACATCGGACACCACTTTGACAAGCCCCATCAGAAGAGGTGAGCTTTCTCTCTAATTTGGTATCACTCTGTCCAATACCAAATCTGCCCCACTTCTGGGCAACCCACATTTCCTTGCAGACTGCATGCAATTCCAAGGTCCCCATTATCTCCTCTACCCTGAAACTCTTCCAACCAATCTACAACACCACGTTGTGATGGCCCCATGGCCTGCTTCCGCACAGATGCACAACACGTACATGGGCCTCTTGCTTTCGAATACTATGAGCAGTGCATGAGTATACATGGAAGGGATGATTATCACACGGGTATATGGAGTGATGAGCAGATCTCAGGGTGCATTCCCCCTCAGCGTTACGGATAGGTCAATTATTAACATGTGCATACCTAAGGTCGTTGCTGCCACAGCAGGGAGTTCCCCAGCACAAGTGGAGCAGATGCGCTCAGGCACAGCTACAGAGTTGTACGACTCTGGTGCTTCTCAACACATGTCACCATTCTGGGACCACTTCATGTCGTACCATGCAATTTCACCATGCACAATTGTTGCCACAGACAAGCAAACATTCTATGCAGTTGGCACAGGGATCTCAGTGACCTCTTCAAACCGATCAAGGCACTCTCCGTGGACACCATACTAGCCATACTACTCTCCTTACCACCAGTACCTTGCTCAAGCTTGTATGCAGCGTGTACCAGCACCTGCTAACTGCTGTCTGGCGACGGAACGTAATTGCATCAGAGCGCCCATCAGCCACAAGCCACAACTGTACAGTACCTTCCACATTCGTCGATCAACATTATCCCTTTATCATCATCACCTTGTCTTCATCCTCATCGTCCTACCCCTCAAACCCTGGAGCCTCTGTTCAATTTGCAATATATGCTCTCAGTCTTGCCTTACAAGAGCGCTACTCCCTTGTCGCTGCATCAACATTTTTGGTGCATACTTATGGTTGCAACAGTTACCTTGAGCTGACTCTTTTCCCACATCGATTTTGCGAATGCTAAGAGGGTTCTCCTCGAATTCCTTCATCTGACCCACTGCCCTCCTCTACCACCACATCAACTGCCATCACTGCTCTGAGTGCAAAACGCTCTTTTTGAAAAGAACCCGTGGATATCACAAACAATGGCAGAGCATGCATTTTCCCTTGCTCCCATGCCACTGCCACTATTAATGCCTTTGCCAGACGTCAGTCCTCTGTGCCCACCACCATGGCACCAGTGCCGCACCACCACCACCACCGCTCACCCATGCATCAACTTGTGCATCTGCCCTATCGCCCTCCTCTGCACTTTCAAGAAGAAGTCTTGGACAGTGTAGACGTCAAGAGAGTGTGTGTGGGCCCTCAGCACAATCAGATTTGCCAACTCCATCACTCCGACTCCAAGCAACTCATCATCTGGCCCATCCACCCATTGAAGTTGATGATACTGAGCTGTCCTTTACAGACCTTATGTATACTGTCCCTTTAATGTGTGCTGCGTAGTAGATTGATTAACAATAAATACATCATGTTTAAATATAAAAAAAAACTATCTGAGTGACCCAACCCACGGTTATTTAACCCTCAGCAGGTTATCGTAACACCACAGCAAAACCTGTGTGCAACGGGTACGGTGTTTACCTGTAACTGTAGCGGGTGCGGTTTCCCAGGTCACAGGTATGGTGTTGAATTTACCGACCCAAGGGTTACCCATGATGAACCCTAAAGCTGGGTATATTTTTGTATGCCTCAGTTACAGGGCTGTCAATCCGACAGTGAGCTCTCCAGACCGGCTCCAACTCAACAGTGATCGAACCACCCTTCAGCTTGTCCCATGCAAACCCAGATTGATCCTTCAATAGACTGACAATCAGGTAGGTTTCCTTTAGCTGTATATTGAGGTCAGCACCAGAGAATGCCAGTACAGTGGGTACGCACGCGAGACCACTTGTTCTTGCACACAGCGGCTGTCTTCTGATCACCTCTCTCTGGATATGCCGCCATATGAGCAGTGGCTGCTGTCCAAGTGACACCTTTGAAGTTAAAGCCATCCCCGACCTTTTCTTTTTGTGCGACAAGGAACTCGATAAGGGCAGCCTCATCACTGGCAAGCCAATGTGCAACCATGATGAAAGTGATGACGAAGCGGGGTTGGATGTGACATGGCACTGTCACACAACGCCACAGAAAGAAACAGAAACTGGATTCTGGCCAATAACCGTACAATCTCAGATTCTAAACTCAGATTCTCGCAGCCGAACTGAGCCTTAGACCTAGCTGGCAAGCTTTTCAAGTTTCAGACTTTTTTGGACTTTTTGGGGGTTGTACAAGCTCGTAAAAGTGCCGAAAAGAAATTTGTAGGAATACTGATGCAACTTGGGCGAAAAGGGACATTGCATGCCCTTCCCTTCTGAGCTCGCTCCCGCGCGGCAGCGGCAGCTTTCCATCTTATCCATGGATGATGTAAAAGGCCCTTCGTCCCAACCAAGTCAGAATTGGCACAACGTACCAGTGCAAATGCCAGTGCAAGGCTACGCGGAACCCGTGCACTGGTATCTGCCATCTCCTGCATCGACGAGGATTCTCGCCGACATTCATCCATTCATCCACACGATTACATCACGCCTGGTCAACATATCGCTCATACCAATGGCCGCACTCGAGTAATCCGACCAACTCAGTCCCTTTCCTTCCGCCGGCTTTAACGGAGATGGACACCTTCGATCCCACTTTGGGGAGAGCGGGCGAAGAGCGTCCATGTCATGTCATTTTTCATCATTCTAGATACTTATTATCGCATGATTTCATCTTCCACCGCACCGCTGTTGGCAACGCCGCTCATGATTTTTCCACATAGGTTTAGTTGGGTATAGTTATCCTGTATCTAATTCTCCGTATATACTTCTCTTTCATCACCAGCAGATGATTTGTGCACGTGAAACTTTTTGACACCACAAGGCTTGTGCGCAGGGACACTCAAGGCATTTGCATAGGCTGACAAGAGCTTAATGTGTACCCTATTGTATTGACTATGACAAAAAGAAATCAAGGCCAGGAGGCGATCGATTTATTTTCAGAGCTTGGACTGCTCGGACTTGTCCATTCTCGCGAACCCACCACCAAGAACAACCTAAAATGCGAAAAAAAAGTCGGTTGCGGGAAAAAAGTCGTCAATCAGACACTGTAGAAGGAAACATACCTTTCCTGTCCTCGTGTTCTTCACCTCAAATGCGACCTCCGTCGTCCCATCTGGCGCCTTCTTCACCTCCCAAACACTTGTCTCGAGCCCGTCCCCGGCATGACGGGCGCGGTAAAACGTACACCAAAATATCGCAACGCAGAGGGCACGCCTCCACCGACAGCCTTGAGGATTGCGCGAGCGGCAAATCCGAACGTTGATAAGCCATGCAGGATTACGTCACCGAAACCCGCATCGGAGCCCACGCGAGGGTCTGTATTCATTCAGAGATTCTCCATGTGTCAAGAAGAGGGGTAGGCTGTGCGCACCGATATGAAGCGGGTTGTAATCGCCCGAGAGACGGTAGATCAGAGCCTGTTCGGGCAACGTTTGGTCTTTGATGACCCAGTCAGGAGCGCGGTCGCGTGGAACGGACACATGTTGCGGTGGGGACGCTATGCTGTGGGCGAAGGGCTTTCCCGTGATCTTTGCAGTCAAGTTGAACGTTGCGGACTACTAGTCGGTGGGTAAGAGGGATGGTTGGTTGGTACATCAATCGCAAAAAAGGAAGAATTGAAGGATGGAGTGTGTACGCACAAAGAGGCGGGCATAAGGGGTGTCGTGGGGATCTACAAGAAGGGATTCGGCCTCGACGATGACGCCGGACTCTAAGGTAAGTCGGTTTATGCGCCGCACGACGATATGCAATGTGGGTGGTACGAACTGTTCTCACGGATAGAGGCGAGACGCTTTTTGAGCTTCCAGCCAGGGCCACTGATGAGTGGGAGAGGTTTGAGGATTTCGATGGACTGCGAAGCATGCACCAGACGTCTCGGGTCGAACTTGGGGAGACCCTTGATGGTATTACTCTCTCTGAGGCGCTCGGTAAAGTTTACGACATCTTGGTCGGTCCCTGTAGAAGTGGTGGAGATGATAGGCTCGGTAAATGTGGCCTGATCATCGTACCTTTTAAGCCGAGGACGACTGGATACGTGGGGAAGGCAGAAAACGATGGGTCTAAGGGAGACCTGAGCGCACGGCACACGAGGAAGAACGTGGGGATGTACCAAGTTCTGAAGTGTTGGAAAGGGTCAGAGCTAGGAAGAAAGAGAGCAGAAACCCTACCGTATACGAATCTCTTTTCGGACGTGTTTGCGCCAATGCCAATGGCATAGGTGAGGAGGTCTCGCTTGTTCCAGCCGACCTAGGTGACGGCCTATGTATTGAGGAGAAGATGTTGATGACTCAAGCTAGCATGGACCCACGAGTTGAGCCGTATATTCCTGGCCAAATAGCTTTTGGACGGACGTCACCATTAGTACTGTGAAGGGCGCGGAAGTGGAGACGTGGCGGTATGGGGCTGCCCGGCCCGCGATCCGTGTCTGCCAGTTACCCGACATAGGCGAGCAGCGAGTCTTCACAGCGATGAGACTTGGACCACGACCACATACCCCAATACCCCGCAACTTCCACTCTGCCTCTCGACGGCTTCCACGTCCCTTTCTTGTCTCTATCGCGGATACTGCTCGCCGCTCACTCAACCCGACCACCGTTCATGCCTACAATCGCTTGTACAAATCCTCTCTTGCCAGTACTCCCACTTCGTCGGTGGATGCAGACGCGAACGTCATCACCCAACGGCTTCCATTTAACAGTAGCCAGTCAACACCAATGCACGAGTACAAAAAGCTGGTGGAGGCTGGTAAACTAAGATCAGACGACTACCAGACCCAAATAATTCAGAAACTGCAAGCTCTTCATGATGCCCTGGCTCTGTATGATCCCCCTCCATCAGCAGGCCCTCCATCTCTTGTACGCATCTCCCCCTTTTCCTTGTCGCCACATACTCGGTTATCATCACTCACGCCTCTAGCTCTCGCGCCTTTTCTTTCGTCCTGCACCAACCGCTGCGAATCCTGACAGACCGAGGGGGTTATACCTCTACGGTGATGTCGGGACAGGAAAAACTATGCTTATGGACCTCTTCTACAACACAGTCCCTACACGTATCTCCCACAAGCGACGCGTGCATTTCCACGCCTTCATGCTTGATGTCCATAAACGAATGCATGCAGCCAAGGCTGCCGGCGCAGGCGACCCGCTTCTTCCTGTCGCACGAGACCTTGCAGATGAGGCGCATGTACTATGCCTTGATGAGTTTCAAGTGACGGATATCGCGGATGCAATGATTCTCCGACGGCTTGTCGATGCCCTGCTTCAGTATGGTGTCGTGTGTGTTTTCACCTCCAAGTAAGTTACAGCGATGCGTGTCGCAATAAAAGTGTTAGTAACACACAATCTACTTGTCAAGTCGCCACCCAGATGACTTGTACAAGAATGGCATCCAGCGTACATCTTTCCTCCCCGCCATCGACCTTCTCAAGACACAGTTCGATGTCACGGACCTTGACTCGGGTACAGGTCCGTTATTTGCTACTCGCCCCCCCCCCCCCCCCCCCCCCCTTCTCCTCTTCCCTTCTCACGTATAACTACCTCGATGCGTCAGACTATCGCCGCGTACCTCGCGCTCTCTCACATGCCTACTTTTCACCACTAGACGATGCTACGTGTGCAGCCATCGACGCGCAGTTTGCTGCGCTCACCGAGGGCACCCCCATCCAGGAGGGCAAGACGATTCGTCTATGGGACGCAACCTTATGGTGCCGCGCAGCGCGGGGCACGTCGCACAGTTCAGCTTTGCAGAGTTATGTGGACGGGCACTCGGGGCCGCGGATTACCTCGAAATTACGCAGCGATTTAGGACGTTGTTCGTGAAGGATGTCCCTCGGATGGGACTGTCTGAAAAGGACAAGGTGGATGGCGCCAGGATTTCCACCTCTCACCTACTTATGCTTACCTTCGCCTAGGCGCGGCGATTCATCACGTTCATCGATGCATGCTACGACAGTAGGACCCGGTTGTTCGTATCATCCGAGGTTCCCATTTTTGAGATCTTCTCTGATGACTCGAATACTGGACCACGTGCACATCCATCGGATCATATGCGTGCCATTATGGACGAACTGGTAGGAAGCCATCACTTATCTCATCGCTGACAGCATCTGATCGATTTTGGTGATTAGGGTTTGCCAGCTGAAGTCGTGGGTGCCGCATCAATGTTCAATGGAGAAGAGGAACTCTTTGCATTTGCGCGGTGTTGTTCGCGTCTAGTCCAGATGGGGAGTGTGGAGTGGATGGAACATTCAGGGAGGTAGCCACACGCAGACGTGGCGCTCACTCGGGTCAAAGGCCACGCAAGCGATCTGTGTGGTTTAACCCAATTTAATATATCATGACAATCTTTGTGGTATGGCTGTGCACAGAGATGTCACATCGTTAGTAAGAGCGAGCGAGGTGAGAAGATGACTCCAGTGAGGCACTCGACACCTTTAAATTCAACCTTCGAATGAAAATGCACCTCCTCTTCCCTCCGACTCCCAATCATCACCGCCGATTGAGTACCACTCATGTCTATAGCCCCCGAACGAAAACGACCGCCAGTTCTCCCCGTCGATATCATCTACCCGATTGTCGACCTGCTTGCCCTCAATTTCGACAATGAAAACCTGGATTTGTACGTGCGGAGCCAGCGTCGGTTGCGACGCGAGTTCTACTGCAAAGAGCTGCTCAATCTGCGCATCGTCTCCCGCACGTTCTGCCGCATTGCCTCCCCACGACTCTTTTGCACTCTCAAGCTCACGCACACACTGTCAAGCATCACGGGCTTCTTGGCTATCATCCAGTCGCCCTGGGTTCGCCACCACGTTCAGGCCGTCAGGTATGAATACTGGGATCCAGGTGAGTACAATCACAATACTTGAATCTACGAGGCTCTCCGCTCTGACTGTAATCGGATAATCTGGCGTACGCCGCACGCAGAACCACTACGATACGAAATCATCGACTCCGTTGTCATTTCGGAACGTAGCGACAGCAAGGAGATCCGACAGATGTTAAACCATGCCTTGTCCCGATTGCACGAACTCCCATCCCTCCGATCCCTTTTCATCCGTTTTGGAGAAATCGCGCCGTTGCTGTCCGAGAGCGATCGTATCCGCGAAGACGTATCCTCCGTTCTCGACGCACTCATCTCGTTAAGCGCGAGCCTCACCCGTCCGCTCGAATTGCTTTCCCTCACCCGTTTGCCGCCTATTCACTTCGCGCAGTATGATCATCCGGCCATCCGTTCTTTACTTGCACATCTTTCTTTCTTCGAGATACACAGCTCGGCGACCGACTCGTGGTCCTCGCTTGTCACACCGATGCCCCCCGACAGGGACCGATGTCCTCTTGCGAACCCTTCTACTATCATACTCTACCGCGTCGGCTCTTGCCTCCACCGAGCACCGCGACGGGTCTGGAAAACCTCGAGTCCCTCTCCCTGTGCTTCTCGGATCCTATCGGCATTTACTACTTCACATATTCTTTCGCAGAACTCCACTTCCCGCGCCTCCGAGCACTGCGGTTGCAGCATGCCCAGTTCTCGGATGCGCGTGACGCAGAACGATTCATTGCCCAGCATGCAGATACACTGCTCGAGCTTCACCTCCTTCATTGCCAGATAGCCGTCGCGCTGGACCACAACGTGTTGCTGTTGGATACGGACACTGCAGAGATACCCGGGAGTGCTGAATTCGTGCTTGGCGATGATGATGACGACGACGACGCTAGTTCCACTGGGTGGCCAGCCGTGTCGCGGCCCTGGTCCGACATTTACTTTGAGTTTGCAAATAAGCTCGAGCGTCTCGTCTATCTGGAGGTGACGGATGCTTGGTGGGTCAGCTTCCCGGATAAATATGTGGCGTATGCCCCTGGAGAGATGATGCAGTTTATGGAAGGGGGTCGAGAAGAGGATAATTGCGCGCTGGAGACGTTTAAGCAGGTCGTTATAGATCGAGCGCAGAAATCGGGTATTGAATATGAACGTGAGTGTTTTCCGTCTTGCTCACAACCGACCCTGGCCGATTACTGAAAAATGAATGTGATTAGCCGTATTTCCGATACGAGACGAGGTTGAACTCATCTGCGACTGTCATTAGAGATACATTACCACTAATACTAGTGTACTATTATTCACTTGGACATGAACAGCATCCCAACGTACTAGTACACGAACGTAATCGCACATGTCTACTTTTTTAGTTGCAGTGAAAAGTATTCCACCGTACGATGCTAGCATGCTGAATCGCAATCGTGTGCTCAGGGCATTGCGCTTCTTAGCTTACGCTCTGTAGCAGTGCGGCCAAAGGATTCACTCGGCCCCTTTTCTCTTAACGTTGCACGACATGATCTACTCCATTCTCTGATTTTTAATGGCTAGCACATTACAGTAGCAACCTTCATTTATGTTGAGTGTAGAATGAAAGTGGTAGGGGGCTATTATGTAATCCACTCGCGAAGCCTGAATGAACACATTGGGATTGCATCTATTCAGCCAAGTCAACATCCACCCTCGAGCATTCCCTGATTTTCTTCGCAAGTAGCATCTATCACACTCCACGCTTCGTACCTGGTGATACACGTTACTCCCATGCGGTAGAGTGAGACTTTGACACGCAGAATGGCCAGGTGCGTCCCATAGCGCACACACCCCATAGAGTTTCGGAAGGTCAAACATGAGTGCGGTGATCAGCCGCAGTAAACGATCCGTTCCAGATATAGCCGATGACCCCGCATCAAGGTGCAATCCACAGGAATATAGCAGCATTGTTGCATCGACATCTACGCTTACCGCATCGCCGTGTATCAAACGAGGTACGCCTCTACCACTCTTCCTCCGTGCCAGTGGCCATTCATAGACTGCCTTCTTGTGCCATACGTAGCGAAGCGTGCAGAGACGCGTGAATGCCCTATTTGCAGAGAACCCATTCCGCTTCGTCTACTCGGGCAGCATTACACCCTGGAGAGTTCACGTGTACAAGCCATTCTCGATCATATAGGAGATATCGAGGGCTTCTCCGATCCGCATGCTTCAGCTCACGCACCGTACGTCAATTGTCTCTATACACACCCTTCCCTCGGACCTACACAATCGTTCAGAGACGTATATACTCACGCAGTTGTACACAAGGTCCATGCCGCGACGCCGCGCCGCGTCGCACCCCCGTGATGCTTCAGCAGCTTTCGCCTCGCGCCTCGCGAAGACTCTGAGCTCCATCAAGCGGCGGCGCAAGGCGCGGTACATGGCACTCCGTGACGTGACACGTGATGAGGACGATCTCTTGGTCGTCGGAAAGGCAAGGGACGTGCAACTACCACTGCGGAGCAATGCCCGGTCTGCTTACAAGACGTTGATGGTGATCTGGATGTCGTCGCGGCACATATTGATGCGTGTCTGGCACATGCCGAACTGCAACGCCCAGCTAGCAGCATGGATGCAGACGCCGACGGGGATGCGCCGCTGAACATAGAGGGTTACGGAGGCGAGGGTGACAGTGACATGTGGGAGGAGAGTGCGACACCTGATGGCGTGCGGCGCCTCCGGCTCAGGGCGGGTGCAAGGAACGGTGCCATTGCGCTGGGGTTCATGGTTGGCGATCGGGCCGTGGACGACATTGACGATGAGATTGATGTTGAGGGAGATGACCTCGGCGCCTTTGGAGACGCACATTTCACCGAGGTGGACGTACTTGCTGAGCCCTGCGACTCAGAGTTGTCTAGACCTGACACAGGTCGACGTACGGCAGAAGTTGAAGTGGATATGGCTATAGAGCGTGCACGCAACGGAAAAGACTCGCAGGCACTCATCGCTGCGTTGGAGAATAAAGTGCAGTTACTTGTGGTACGTCAACATCCCCCATATAGAGTCCATTTGCTTATTCGAACCTTAGGGTGCCTCAACGGATGGTACAACGTTGGGGTGTCGCATCTGTCTCGAGGTATATATTGAGCCAACAGTGAGCATAGGCTGTTGGCATACGTGCTGTAGTGCATGTTGGCTACGCTGTCTGAAAGCTACGGGTGTATGTCCAATTTGCAAGCGGATCACTGTGAGAAGCGACCTTCGTCGGATCTATCTGTGACAATAGCCCGAGTTTTGTCTCCCACTGTTTCTTATACATCACTGTATAATTTGCCAAATAAAGAGTGGGGTTCATGTAGTTTCCGACAGTTTCCGAGGGGACGTGTTGGCCCAGCGAGAAGTATCATGTCAGCGGGCTGGGGCTGATCAACCTGACCACTCCAATGAGACATCCATAGGGAAGAGCGAATATTTACAGACACACTTGATTACAGACGGTTGAGGATTGCTTCGCGTGTACCTAACATAAATGATGAATGCAATCGAGCCGTAGTGGTGCACGGTCTGTGTGTAGTTACTACTAGTTAGTGGACCTTTAAAGTATAAGAATGCGATGGACATACACGGCCGAAGTCAATAGCGCGAATCGCCCCTGCGATATTTTTAAGGAGATTGTACCAGAAATCGTGTTGTGGACGAACGGCATCGTAAGCGAATAGCATAGCGCTAGTGGCGGTCAGCCAGGCGCCCCGCTCGCATACTTTCTTGGCTGCAGCCATACGGCGCACTGTAAAGTCCGAAGGTCATGAATTTCAGTAGGTATAGTGTGTGAAAAAATACTGAATTAGGAATGAAAAATGGCTGAGTTTCAACTGAATAAATCGTGAGATCGCATGAAATTCCGTAATAAGAGGCACGGATTTTCACTAAATTTCATAAAATTTTCATGCATTTATTGTGTGAAATCGCCGCAAACCTGCACCCAGTCAGTACCCTGAATCACTCATATTTTCGTTGTTTTTTCACTCACTTTTTGATTTACTTTTAATATGAAAAAATTATTATTTTAATTTATAAACATACTGAAATGAGCCTTGTTATTGCTCTCCTTTTCATTGTTTTTTCCCTCAGTTTTCAATGTAAATTTAATAATAAAAAGTTATTATTTTAATTTATAAACATACTGAAACAAGCCTTGTCATCGCTCTCCTTTTTATTGTTTTTTCCCTCGGTTTTCAACGTAATTTTAATACCAAAAAGTTATTATTTTCATTCGCAAAAACACTGATTGAAGCCATTCAAAATTCCTCCTGCTCGTCATCACCACCATCCTTATCACTGCCAAAATCCCACATATCATCCGAACTCTCCATAGCTTTACCCTTACCCTTGCATTTGGTCTTCATGGCCTTAGCACGGCGAGTGTTGTAGTTTCGTTGATTGTTGAAGTGGCGCTTCAGATACTCCTTAGTTGGCCAATCGCAGGCGTACCGCTTGAGGAATGGGTGCCTCTTCTTGACCTATAAGACATGTCAGTCTCACAAGCGTACAGTAATATGATAAAGCACTTACCATATTACATACGCGCGCGATCTTCTCCACATCTTGATGACACCAATGGGTATTATACTGTATTAGGTCAGAAAGCTGGCCACACCATCTACCTGGCCATTGTACAATTTGACAGCAATGTAGCTTATTTACTTATTATTTTAAACTTCCAAAATAAAGTAATGGACCCTAGGATGCTATGAAAAAAGTTGTTCATGATGAATTTCATTTGTTCAGACCATGTGTGCACATCATGTGCAGAATTTCCTTTTTTGGTAAATGGTTAGAGTATCCCAAAGCGGTCACATATTGCCGCAACCGCACTTCTGTATGGATTACGCTCAAACTTCACGTACGACTTCACAACTTTATCTCATACATGCTGCCCCCTTTACATGATGTACAAGCATGCTTGATAGCTGTCAGTCAGCACTTTTTGGCCCCCTTGTCATCTTTTGATGCCTCCATTTGACTTGTGAATAGCAAGATATCATGGTGAGTTGTAGCCTCAGCTTATGGATATTCCTTATTGCACTGATTCATTAAGGTATTTCTGCTATCTCCCTTATTTTTAGCGATTTTTTTTAATGCGCTGGTCATGCATATCTTAATAATGATGGTTTACATAGCCATGGTAATGGTGAAGTGAAATATGCCTTAAAACATGCTCGCGCGACCCCTATGACCCATTTATTATTGTCTTGTGATCCTCCATCGTCTTCAAGTGCCCGAGTGTGCGCCGTGCGTCCACAAGTTCGACTTCTCGTCTCACTGGCCACCGGCCCGTTTTGTCCAGATGTGGGTTCACTGTTGCGTTGGCACTACTCATCTGTGAATATGTGAATTGTTGCTGGGTACGAGCATGATGATGAGCATCCCTCAGAGGCTCTATGCCAGTTGCCGATGCACCGCAACTACAACTCAGAAGACACTGAAGACAGCGACATCGGAGGACCCATATTCTGCCAAGCCACCGTCATCACAGGCTGACTGCTGGGGCCAAGCCGTTGAACATCACCACACGTTTAGATATCATGTACAGTACTGTACTGTATTGCAGAGCAAATCAAATTCTCCGACAGTTGAACAACGAGCGAATAAGGAGTACAGTACATGCAGATACCCGATACTACAGTACTAGTATCTAGGCTGCTTTTCTCATAATGAACAAAAGTACGAGTGCCGTCCTGCCACCTTACCTATACAGTATGCCCTCAACACCGCGTTCCGTTCTGAGTGCTCATTGGAGAGCAAATATGCCGAATAGGAATGAGGGAGGCGTAGCAGACACCGCTAGCATTAATAAGACGTCAGGGTGGCTGAGGGCATCAAAGCCACATGCATTATAGTCAGATCGTCGGAAAGAATGATCAGGACATACGGTGGAGGTGCTGGTGATGAAGGTAACGACATAGGCAGATGGAGAGGGTCGTCGTAACCGGCCTCAAAATTGTCGTACTGTCCGTGATTAGACAACCTTGAGAGCGACGACTGCAGGTCACCGCTCATCGGATTATCTCCAAGTTGATGCGTCCCTTGAGTCAGACGCGCACCAAGGTTCTGCGTCTCTGGAGAAATGGGTGTCCCAGGCATTTTGGCTAGATGAGATGGGATAGAGGTGGAAATCGCAGCCAATGGAGTAGCAGGAACGGAGCACGTAGTGAAACGCGAAGTGTGTGCGTGAGTCCAAAAAAAGGATAGGAGTAACACCCTAAGGGAGAGAAAAGGGTCAGCAAGAAAGAACCAAAGGAGACGTACGGCCGCTCGGCAGCTCTGCTCGTCGAAACCCTTAGTCGGTCAGGCTAACCAGAAGAAATAGAAGAGAAAACCCCTTGAGAGGTTCACACGGAGAAAGAGAGAGCTGGGGAAAACTGCGCATCTGTTCGCTGTTGATTCGAGAGGTCGTATACTGGCTTAAATACATGAGAGCAAGTCTAAAGCATTTAGCCCTTATGGGGCTAGATGAATAGAATAATGGACCAGAAGATGAGGACAACAGAAAAATAAGAACACGTAGAACGATGCGCGTCCTGCGCCACAAGATACCAGATCACGTGATGCTAGAGTCATATAGTGGACTTCAGAAGGCTGAAAGAGGAAAGTCATGAGACAAGGGCAGCTAGGCCGCTCGCCTTACAGTAGTGATAGACATCCATCAGAGGGTGCAAGGGAGATCCACGA
Organism: Russula griseocarnosa; assembly: GCA_022884055.1. NCBI lineage: Eukaryota > Fungi > Basidiomycota > Agaricomycetes > Russulales > Russulaceae > Russula > Russula griseocarnosa. Next base: position 83,745 of record JAGKRU010000096.1, read on the forward strand.
CGCAAGCTCAGTACTTGAATATGAGTCGTAAGAGCTTGTCCATGCGAAGGAAGATGTGGAGTGGCAGAAGCGGAGACGGTCCCACCGAGGTTATTATTAACAGACAAGTCATTGATGCTCAGAACGGGGTTGGTAGAAACGCGACGGCCATCTCGTACAAGCGAATCCTGGCGAGAAGACTCTGAACTGTGGCCACTTGGACGGCTTCTGCACGTCACCCGAACGAGCGATGACACCACTACGTGAAGGAGCTTGAGATAACGCAGCCAAGTCCAAAGCCGCGGACGAAGTAGACAACTAAAGGGAGGGGATTATCACGATAGCATAGAAATGAGACCAGTGGTACGCACCTGGAAATGAGAAACCTGAAACTTGTCATCGTCGGATGTGGGTAATTTGAGGATAGCATCTGAGAATATATGAGATGTACAAGCCAGCCACTTTAGTGATGATACTTGATACTCACTGTTCCAAGTCATCTCCTCATCGAGTTGCTCGTCCAGCATCATACCAGCGTTGTAAGTGCCATAGCATAGACCATCCTCCTCGTGCGTCGCACCATTCTTTTGCAGTGATATCCGGTCCTTACTGGCTACTGGTGGGAGGGTTCTCCAGCGATGGAGAGACCCAGTAGATGACCAGCAAGCTCCTTATCGTGGCTGCTAGCTGACGTACGACGACTGGCAGGCATACTTTTGGCTCCCGCTCGCCGTAACCTTGGCTAGAACCGTTGTTGCCATGCGGGTTGTTCGGAGGCAGTTCTGGAGAACGTGTCACAGGTGCATAGGTTACAGATTTCCGCTTGTCTGCAACCGAACCAACGGCTCTCGACAGGACCTCTGTATCCAAGCCCATCCGCGTGAAGCTTGTGCGAATAGTGGGAGATATCTCGGGGCCACCGAGAAGGAGGGCATTAACGCGAGGGGGCGTGGTCGGTGCGGAGGCAGCCATATGCTGGAGACCGTTGCCATTACGGTCAACGGGGACGCTCAGCAACTCCTGGGCCTGCTGCTGCTCCAATGCACGCATCTGTTCTTCAAATTGGACAGCAAATATGCCGAATAGGAATGAGGGAGGCGTAGCAGACACCACTAGCATTAATAAGACGTCAGGGTGGCTAAGGGCATCAAAGCCACATGCATTACAGTCAGATCGCCGGAAGGAATAATCAGGACGTACGGTGGAGGTGCTGGTGATGGAGGTAACGACATAGGCAGAGCGGATTGCTGCTGCTCCAATGCACACATCTGCTCTTCAAACATCTTGCGATGCAGAGTGCGTTGCCTTTCATGCTCGAGACGTTTGAGCTCGACACGCTAGATAGGACATCTCAACCTTTCATAAATGAGACAATACGGTAATACAGTACTCACAGCCAAAGTTCTTGCCATCTGAAAAACCTTGAATCAGAGAAACGGACGAACAGTGCCGTGTAATTAAGCTTACGGAATCAGCCGAGTCCAAAAATGCCGGTGGACTCTGCTTGACCTCATCAGAGGTGGGGCGTGTATCAGTAGGGTAAGTAGAGGGCTGAAGGCTAGTAGCCATGGTGAGTGACGAAAAAGAGATGGAGGGAGAAGCGAAAGCGAAGAGCCTAATTGCACACAGGGATAAAGTTGGCTGTACAGAAAGAAGAAAATGAGGGAGGATGAGGATGAGTCGGAGAGGCTTGATGCGTACATGAGAAATTTTGAGCCCATCTAAAATGGACTGATGTTACACTGATGGGCACCTGGAGAAGGGTGAGGAGGAATTGGGAGGGACGTTGGAGACTGCTGTCTAAAGTCGAGAGGAGAGAGAGTTGGGGAAATCGGCATTGAACAGGTGGCTGTGAAGGTAGAACGGTCTTTGATTTGCTCGGAGCCGTCTTGCACTGGAGGTTGAGGGACAGGCAATGATCGTGAGGTGAAGAAGTATGAGATGGACGAGAGCGTTGGTTGACGCGTATGTGGCTGATAGGCGCTCTGATGCGGTTCGTGCCGTTGTGCCTCCGACACGAGGGAAAGGCATGTACATGTGTCAGAGGCACTGAGCCTGTCGTTGAAACACGCACAATGGCTTCAATTCCTAACATCCCCCTTGACATTCTCAAGCGTTCTCCGGAAGATCGTCTGCAGCTTGCCACCGAGGCTGTTAAGAAGTCCTTCTTAAAGTGAAATGGTGATCCAGTTTATTCGGCTCGTTCTGCTGCAAAAGACTTCAATGTTCCTCGAAGCACCCTTGGTAATCGTCTCAAAGGTATTCAATTTGTTTTAATCCTAGGCTACGGGCAGTCATTTAGTCAAATTCATCAGGTGGACTCCCTCGGAATGAAGCTCATAAAGACGAGCAACTCCTCTCAGCCGCTCAGGAAGAAGTTCTCGTTAGATGGATCAAGGTTCAGGGCCGACGCGGGGTCCCCATGACATACGCTACTGTTACTCAGTATGCAGGGGAGATTGCAGAGACAGCTGTTGGTGGATCGTGGTCAAAGCGCTTCCTCCATCGTCATCCTGATCTGAAAGTCAAGATGACTGTTCGCCTGGAAAAGGCACGCGCAAAGGCTTTAAATAGATCAGCTGTTAATGAGTTCTATAACGTTCTTGAGGAGATCGTTAAGGAGTACAACATATCACCGAAGAATCTTTATAACATGGACGAGAAAGGCATCCAGCTGGGCATCGGTGCCAGAACAGCCGCCTTCATTGATCGCGAACAAATACTTGTGTATTCAATCGAGGATGGCAATCGAGAACTTGTCACTATTATTGAAGCAGTATGTGCTGATGGGTCGATGCTTCATCCTTCTGTCATCTTCCAGGGTGTACGTCGGAATTTTGAATGGGGGAGAAACAATCCGTGTAATGCAAGGTGTGCTTTGATGTTCATCATTCTGTGATTTCCTCATATGCTTAAATTTGTTCTCTGCAGTATTTCGGTTTCTCCAAATGGTTGGACTGATCAGGAGCTCAGATCAGCCTGGCTTGAACGAGATTTTGACCCAGCAACTCGTGACAAGGCCGGAGATGGCTACCGTCTCTTAATCCTCGATGGCCACAACTCACACTGCACATACCGCTTCTGCAAGTACGCAGCCGACCACAAGATCCTGATCCTTTGCCTTCCGTCACACACTACACATGCATTGCAGCCATGTGATGTTGGTGTTTTTGGCCCACTAGCCCAGGTGTGGAAGCACAAGGTCACGGAGGCGTCTCAAAACCTTATAGCTATTACAAAGGAGAACCTCTTAATGTTTTATGACGAAGCTCGAAGAGTGGCATTTAAAGCAACTACAATTGCATCATCATTCAGGAAGACAGGGATTTGGCCACTTGACCGCGATGCGATTCCATTGGTTGCCTTCGAGCCGGCAAAGAACACAACAACACTTGCTGCGCAGCCTTTACCTGCCCACCTTCCCACAATTCTCACACCAACACTCAATCTAACCCGTACAACAGCTACCACACTTGATCCCACCGAAACTGAACCTCAGGAACCATCCAGCAACGCTCCAATTGATGACCCGGTTCAGAGGTATCACATTGAGCTTCCTGATCCACTCCACCATACCGCATCATGATTTGATGTCCGAAATGAAAACCGCATGCTTCGAGAAATCATCGCCGAGGCAGCCATTGCCCTTGAGCAAGATTATGCTCAGATGAAGTTAATGGACCTGGAAAATGAGAAGTTGAGAAAGCGAGCGTTTGCCAGAGAGGAGCGGAAGTCAAAGAAGAAACTGGTAGCAGGGCGGGCGCGACACATGACCGCAGAAGAGAATCTTGATATACTTGCCCATGAGGACTGGGAGAAGTTGATGAAGGAGGTATTCAAGGAGTTAGCCCCCGTTTGAAGATCCAGAAGAAGACAATCACGTTGTTCTACCAGAATCTTGAAAAGGAAAGGAAGGCTGCTGAGCGAGCACAAAAAGCCGAAGAACGCCAGACCAAGAAGGCTATTGCCGATGCTGAGAAGGCAGCCAAACGAGGACGTGGACGGGGCCGAGGCCGAGGCTGAAGACAAAGTCCGGGGCAGGGACGAGGGAGGGGAAGGGTCGTGGCAAGACCATTTGACGAATCTGAGCCAGAAGAGGCTGAAGGGATCCCGGAGCTGTCATCATCCAGTCAGGAATCAGCTTGTGACTCAGATGATGGCTCACAGAGTGAAGGAGAGGTTGTGCCACCCAGGCCAAGGGCGCGACCAATTCGGGTAATACGAGCATCACAGCGCGCAATCGAAGCAGCCAAGAATGAGAACAATGTAACAGATGATGAAGACGACATACCTTGAACACCGAATGCATGTCAAGACCACAAATTGTGTGGAGAGCCAGGCCAAGTCGAGAAATTAAACAGATCAGTGTTCAGTTAGTAATGGCAAAATTCCAGACAAAATACTAGAGAATACTGTTAAAAATAGCAAATAAATTAACAGAACAGATGGCACTCTAGAGTTTGAGAAAAATTTGAAGAGCATAGGTTAGCTGGATCTTGAGAAAACAAATTTTAAAGTAAGGCGATGTAGATATGTTAGCATTTCCACGGGTGGCCAACATTATGGTTTTACTTCATTTAGTAGTCTTATTGGGAAAATATTCATAACAAAAGACTCAGGGCACGTAAAAATCCTATGAGTATATGAATAACATCACAAGATGCTAGACTATCATCTGAGCCAATATACTTTCTATTTTAGCCTGTAAAAGTCATTCAATATCCTGTAAGTCCTTAGGTGGCCAGCTTCCCGACCTAATACAGTAATCAAGACCCGCAGCCACCGCACAAATTTTAATATCAATCTAAATATAATTTAGTTTTAATGCACCTAGTGAAAATGAAAAATCAACTTACACTGAATGTATGATACGTATGATCATCATTCATAAGGGACATCGCCGCTTGAAGGTTCGTAATATTCTTCGGGTGTTTCTCCGGAGCGGGTTCTCTGTTGGAGCCGCCAGCTCCTGCCTCTTTAGCAGCTCTGAGCTCATCCCTCATACTAGCAAGCTGAGCTAAAAAGAAAAATTAATTGATTAAAAGATATGCACAAATAAGTCGAAATACTCACCCTGTAAGATTCTAATCTCCACTTGTTGGATCTCTTCACGAGATGCAGCGATGTCTGGCGCCGTGGAAGTCACACCCAGATCAGCCCCAACAGTGGCTGGCATAGACACAGTGTCGCCTGCAAAACCTGTTAGTAACAAATGGAAGTTGTGACTAATGAGCGAGGCCATACCTGTGCGCGTGTGCCTCACTGAGGTTAGGGCAGGACCAGCCGTCACAGACGACAGGTTCTCCTTGCCTCGAGTGGCACCCTTCACAGTGGCAGCCTTCTGGGCCTCCTTCACTGCCACCTCCTTCAAGGAAAGAGCCTTCACCGGCTTCTTCTTGGCTCCAGCAATTGGTTTAGACGGCATAAGAAATCAGAGAAGCAGGGGTGATGGGTGAAGTGACGACGCACTCACACCCATATTTATACTATGGCATCCATTGCCGTCTACCCCATGAGAAATCAGCTCGGATCCAAGCTCCATCGCCAAGTCATGGGAAAAAGACTGAATTGAGTTGCCATGGCCGAGTCAATAGGTGAACGGTGTTGTAGTTGAGAAGACGGAGGGTGGAGGTTGAACTTGCTTCGGTGACGCCAAAAAAAACACTAATAAGTCATGTGATCATATTCCCACGGCTGTGTTTCACAAGAAACACAAGTCGATCGACACCGACATTCAGTATATTCAGTTCTGTAACCACATTGATCGACACCCCAACCCCATGACCCCCGCTTTTCCGGGATATCATAGATCGTTGCCAGCACCGGAACTACTCCTATTCATTCTTGACACCATCGCAAACGCAGTCAAACTCCAACATTCAGTTCAGTAACCACGTTGATCGACACCCCAACCCTATGACCCCCGCGGTTCCGCGATATCATAGGCTGTTGCCAGCACCGGAACTACTCCAATTCATTTTTGACACCACAGCGGGTTCCTCGTGTCTTCGGATCATGGATGATGAGCCGTCTAACTCGAGAGATGGCGGCGATGGTAGGATTGTGCGCATGCCCCTCACTCTCCGCCGCCCTCTCACTCTCACTATACCTCCCCCAACAGTCGTCTTCGTCAATTTAAAGCCCTTCGTAGCCTTGTTGTGGTTCTTTTCTACACAAGTTTTGTGCATTCCGCACAAACTGAACACCCACGCAGTCTGAGTTTGTCTCAGCACACTTTGAGTTGTTCTCTCGCTGAATTACCTTCTCAGAACATCATGTCTGCGCCACAGTTAGGACAGGAACACCAGAGTACATGCGGTTGTGGATGCAATCGTCCAGTTTCCTGATGGACGGTGCGGCGTCACAAAATCACCCGTCCTTCCCTCCCCGTGCAGCCTGGATCCCCTCCACCTCCCAAGCGGCGTCGCAGCGCTTATTTTCAGGCAGGCCCCTCCCATGTAGATCATCCCCAATTTTCTACTCCCCATTTACATGCGCCCTCGTTCGACGAGTACAACTCTTCCCTGCCATTGCTCGATCCACCACCAGCTTCACCTCAACCGCTAGGGGATGCACTTCCTGAAGCGTCTCGTCTCTTCATCAACAATGTTCTTCTGAATTTTTATACTTGGGCACATCGAACTACTGATCAAAGCGATGATGGGGATTCTGAAGGTTCTCTCGAAGAGGATGCAGTTGAGGCTGCCGACTATGATCACGAAACAGATGACGGAGAGGACACTGCCATGGAAGGTGATGCGGATCCGCGTGAGGGCATTGTTTCGGATTGGGATCTCTTAGCCGAAGAATTCGTTGTGGAGGCCGAGGAACTTGGTAAGTTTGAGCATTCTTCATTGCATACCTCGTGACTCACTGGCTTTTTATGCTCAGGCGAGTTTTCTATCTCAGACCATGATCTGGATATCCTGCGTCCGTTAGAGGCCAAGATCAGAAACAATCTAACCGACACAACTTTTCACGATCTGTCGCATATCTTTTCCAAGGCGGGCGTGGAGAATCTCGCCAAGACGCGATCCCATGTTCGGGCGCTCTCCCGCTTTAAGCCCGTGAAATTCGCATGCTGCATCAATTCGTGTATATGCTATATTGGTCCATATGCCGACCTTGACGAATGCCCGAAGTGCAAAACATCGCGTCTGAACAAGTCTCGTGAACCAAGGCGAACATTCTCGTATATGCCCCTTATCCCTCGTCTCCGTGCATTAATGTTGAACCGCACCTGGGCCACTCATCTCCAGTACCACACCGAGCATGCAAAGACCTGCAAGCCTGGAACGACAACGGATATTTTCGATGGGCTCCAATATCGCTCGCTTCTTGGAGAGCGTGTCGTTATTGAAGACCAGATGTACGCTCACAATTACTTCTCCGATCATCGTGATATCGCACTTGGCTTCGCCACTGACGGCTTCGCTCCTTTTAAAAAGCGGAAGCATACCGCGTGGATCCTCCTCATTTTCAACTACAATCTCCCTCCAGAGCAACGCTTCCAAAAGGACAACATTCTTTGTGTTGGTATCATACCTGGTCCAAAAAAGCCATGGGATGCAGACTCCTTTATCTACCCACTTGTACGTGAACTGCTCGAGCTCAAGATTGGCGTGTCTGCATATGATGCCCTCTCGAGAAGCCTTTTTGCCCTCCACGCCTACGTCATCACTGGCTTTGGCGACATTCCCGCTGTTTCTATGCTCATGCACATGAAAGGACACAATGGCCAGTGTCCCTGTCGAATGTGCAGCATCCCTGCTATTGGCATCCCGGGCTCGCGAAACAAGACGCTCTACGTGCCGCTGTCCCGCCGCAATCATCCCACGCCGACCGATGTTGTTGAGTATCGTCCAGAGAACTTACCGCTGCGCTCGCACGATCAGTTTATGGCGCAGGCCAAAGCAGTGGAGTCCGCGCCCACAGAAATACAGCGAGAGGGGCTTGCAAAGGCGTATGGCATCAAGAGGGTCCCTCTTCTCAGTGCTCTCGGGTCCCTGAGGTTTCCCCAGTCGTTTCCATACGACTTCATGCATTTGATCTGGGAAAATCTTATCCCGAACCTCGTCCTCTTCTGGTCCGGCCGCTTCAAGGGAATGGATGAGGGTCAGCCATACGTTCTGAGTCCAAGTATTTGGCAGGCTGTCGGTACTACATCCGCGGCAGCTACAAGAACGATTCCTTCATCGTTTGGGACATCCATTCCCAACCCAGCAACAGATTCTTCATCTTTCACGTCTTCGACGTGGTCCATGTGGTCTCTGTTTATCGCCCCACCGTCCTTCGAGGTCGCTTTCCCGAAGTTCGCTATTACAAACATTTCTGCTCCCTTGTTAGAATCCTTAATCTCTGTCTGCAATTCGAGATCAGTGAGGAGGACATCGACGACATCGAGTTGGGTATCCGTAAATGGGTGGTAGACTATGAGCGGTGCGTTTGCTCCTTTCGTTTCCGAAGAACGAAGGCTAACTCAAACCATTCATCCAGCCTCTACTACCAGTACAAGCCTGAACGACTTCCAGCATGCCTGCTCACAATACACGCCCTCCTCCACATTCCTGACCAAATTAGATGGATGGACTAGTGCTTTAAGGTCCAGTCTCATGGACTGGAAAAAGACCGGAAACTGGACTGGACTGTAACCGGTGGAAACCGGACCATCAGTCCCGGTTATCCCATTTAGGGAAATTTCTATTTTCGGTTCAAGTGAATCTCTTTCATTTTTAAAACTGGAAAAAACCAGTTAAAACCGGTCCTAGACCGGACTTTCAGTCCATCTGTCATAGCCCCTTACTTTCTCATACTTAATATATTGACTGTGAGCTCAAAGGAAGTGAAATTATGGGAAAATAAGGTACATTGGATGGTACATAAGTAATACAGCGAAAAAATATGCTTAAGGTAGTCATGCAGGTTTCCGCGGGGCGTATAAGTTGGAGCTAATGTCCAACCAGGTCATGTCGTCATGACCCTCACACAGCTAAGTCCGCGGGAAGGTGCAGCGGCGTCAGGAAGGAGGGAAAGGAGGGCTTTAGTGAGCCCGGTAATTCGCAACGCGTCCTATCGTGCACTGCCACGCGTGTCTTGAAAATTTGTAGACAGGGCCGCATTATGGTTCTTGAGGTGCTCCTAAAATTTCTAAGGCCGCGGACGTGTGCAGCGCTCTGAGGACTGAGGGGACTGAGCTGCACTCAGCTCTGTATTTGGATTGGAAAGAAAGCGCGTGAATGTGGAAGGAAAGCGGCCCGGTGAAGCAGAAACGCCCAAAGATAGCCACATTACATAATGGCAGATTTTCTTTGGTGCGACAGCACAGCTCAGTGCAGCCCAGTCCCTCACTCCCTCCTGTGAGTGCTGCACGTCTCCGCGGCCTTAGAAACTTTAGGAGCACCTCAAGAGACATAATGTCGCTCCATCTACAAATTTTCAAGACACGCGTGGCAGTGCATGATAGGACGCGTTGCGAATTACCGGGCTCACTACAGCCCTCCTTTCCCTCCTTCCTGACGCCGCTGCACCTTCCCGCGGACTTAGCTGTGCGAGGCCCATAAAGACATGACCTGGTTGGACATTAGCTCCAACTTATACGCCCGCGGAAACCTGCACGACCCCTTCCCAAGCGGTTTTCTCCCCTCAAGACTTGCAAGCTGTCCGGCCCTCAGATAGACAGTCTGGCTGGTAGCAGTACAGGTTCTTGGCTGCTGTAGTTGTTATATAGCATGTCATGAGGTCCACGCAGCTTGCAGGAATGGTGAGAGGTTGAGTTAGTTGACTTTTATGCACGTGCGAAGACTGCTTTGCAACTGGAAGACTTTTTTACTTAGTAGTTTACTTGTTTTCCCTACATAAAACAATACATATATTTTACAAAGACTGGTCAAAACCCGTGCAAAGACTGGTCAAAACCAGTCACTAACTGGTCAACAAGTCAACCGGTTATGGCCAGTCCATTAACCGCCCGTGGACCGATGGTAACCGGTCCTAAGCGGTCCAGTTACGGTTAATCAGTCCTAGCAACAATTTACAGACCGGTCCCGGTCCCAGTTTTTTCCAAAAATGGAAAAAAAACCGGACTGAACCGGACTTTAAAGCACTAGATGGGACCGTGTTGGACAACATGGGCTTTCCCCATCGAGAGGCAATGCGGGTACTTTCAATGCAGCATCCAGAGCCGACGAAATCCATACGTGAGCATGGACCAGCACCTTATAGATCTGTCACAGCTCTGGCAAATCAAAATTTTATACAACCTTACCGATGAGCAGCTCGGAAAGCGTCCTGAGTACCTCTCTTCACAAACGAGAAGGCTTGAAGATTGTAAGTCGCATCTTGGTACCGTTGCGACATGCCCATATGGCTGGGCACGTTCTATTGTCGTTGAAGTGGGGACCCAGCTGTTGGAACAAGCACTTGTGTTTGCAGTCGAGTGGGCCTCCAGGTGGGCCTCAATTTCCTCCACCTTTGGTCCTGCTGACATTCTCTAGTGCGAATGGACAATTTGTCCACTTCACAGCGGTGTTCTTTGCTGCATTCAGGCGTGCCGATTTCCCCCAATTAAAGCGTGCGGCAGCACGAATTGTCCTGCTTGCAGTGGAGATCTCCCTCCTTCGCGTTGCAATTCGCCTGCTGAAGAGAGCTGTATGTTTTTTTTTTGACTTGGAGCTGGCTGACTGACTGACTGTGCATGTGTAGCGGGCCACTTTAACAGGCGATCGCGACAGGCGATAACGGATGCAGGGTGACGTTGACGATGATGGCGGCAATATCGGCGATGGTGTGAGTGGCGGCGGCGACGAGGCATTCGCTCAAAGTAATCCAAAATATAGCTTTTTTTCCCCTTTGCTCATACCAGGTTTGCATTGTGACTTTAATATAAAAATGACTGTCATTCTCAGTATGTCTACCCTGTGTAGGGATGGTACGGTTCGGTTCGGTCCGGTTCTTCGAGGTATTTTTGAGAACCGAGAACCGGACCAATGGTCCGGTTCTCAGATTTCAGCGAACCCTGGACCGGACCATTGGTTCGGTTCAAAAGGGTCCGGTTCTGGTTCTCGAGGGGTCTGAACCTGAACCGGACCAAGCCACGCAGCATTTGAGGGCGAACGAGAGGCTGCATTGAATACCATGCACGGCATGGGGCGGCGAGAAGGGAGAGAGAAGGAGGGGGAGCAATATCAAGTGTTGTTCCTCAGGCATGTTTGATCTTGCGTTGCCAACAGTTACTTATCCACCTGCAGGGATTGGGTGATGATGCGTCCTGTGGGGATGCTGTGCAGTATGTGAGCTCATGTACATCCGCAAATACAATCTCCACGCACCTTCCTTTGTAGATGCATGGCACTTAATCTCTCCGGAAAGTTAGAAGATGAGAAGGTTGTCAGTGGCCGTGAGGTTGTCGTGTGCAGGAGTGTGATGGCCCTGATGGGATGAGTGAGAAGCACGCATGGGCATCTGCTGTGAGGGCGTCGAGCACAGACAGTGCGGTGAGCAGGTGGAGTGGTAGTCGACGTGAACGTTAAGCTGAGTACGTGCAGACAGTGGTTCTCACCGCGACGAGGCCGTAGTCGGAGGGAGGTGGAACGGGTAGGGGCGGAGCGATGATTGCAAGAGCAAGCGGATCACACAGAAAACGACAAAGGGGAAATGAGAGACACTTAAAATTGAATGTGACCACTCCTCGACGAACAGGAGGGCTGGTTTATATACAGAGATTGTACCTACTAAAAAGGCCCGAGTTGGTGAGTGAATGCGCACGTCAACACTGCGCCGCACGTATGGGAGATTGTTAGTAACAAAGGAGCGACTAGGACCGAATGTGAGGGGCATACCATCGTCAAATCATGGCTGGCGTTGATTGTCATTGCCCCAAAGTCGAAGGAGGGATGAAAAGGGAGATGGGTGGCTGTGAAAGCTGGATGGGGTGGGTTTGCTGGCAGCGTCTTGTGCTGGTGGTCGAAGGAGAAGCGATGGACATGAGACTGAACAGAAGAAAAAAGAAAGGGAAAAAGTCGAAGATTCGTGGAGGTCAATTATGTGGCTGACAGACGCTCCGACGTGGTTGATCCGCTCCTGTCCAAGCGTGGCTCCAATGTATGGCTGCGGAACCAGCCGAAAAGGATGTTCAAAGGACGTACCTCAAGGAGGACATCGACCCCAGTTCGTAAAATAGTTGCTGGTGGGGAAGGGGATCTGACAAGGTTACGGTGAAAGAGTCACCGCATGCGCGACTCACAAGGCTCGCCCCCTCGCCAAGGATATCTGAGAATGCATGGTGAACCTTCTCTGCTGGGCCGAGGCAGTTGATGACTCTCTGAGTACCAAGCAATGAAAAGCTGAAGCGATGATAGCATACGGTGCATTACGGGTGCTGCCCGTACCGCAGGGAGAAAAGGCAAGTGTGGAGAGCTGATCTAAAAGTTTCGGGGGTACTGGGTGCTTGGACGGGGGAATATAATGATTAACGAAAGGACTCACCATCCTGCGTAAAACACTCTGTGTGCCTTGGTCACAAATGCGAAGGGTAAGGGATGGCAAGGGAGGGACAGAGGCGGGCCTACTGAGGACGGTCGGGAAGAGGGGTGGGACCGCATGTTGTACAGCAAGCTTGGTGCAGGAGAGCGGGATGAATGTACACGCCCGGGGTTGTGCTGTGACGGACCAGGGTTACAGGGCGGCCTGCGTTTTGGCGGGCGTCAATGAATAAGGTAAATGCATCACCGGTATCGCAATTTCCGGAATACATGAGCTCCTGCAGTTCGGGCAACAGCTCCAGAGGAAGTTCTCCATCTTCCGATAATGAGAGAGTTGCTCAACGAGCCCATTCTCGACGCGAAAGGTCTTCACGTTGCTAAATGGTCTGAGTAGCCTGCGCCACTCGATCTGGTCGACTGAGTATGTACCTCGTGTTCGAGAGTGAGGAGCTCCACCGTAGAGGACACCTGGCTAAGCGCATTGAAAATCTGCGCCACGGAAGATACCTGTGCCAGCAGTCAATCGTTACACCAAAGGGACACGTATTGGTCACATGTAAGAACATCCTCACTTCAATTTTCTTGTCCTTTAACCTGATCACGGCTTGTCGAACCTGAAGTTCTCTGTTGTGCTCATAAAATGCGAGAAACGTGGAACGGAAATCGTGAGTTGCTTGAAGAACTAGCGCAGTAACCCCTCTTCATCTTCTGCATCGATGCCATTATGACTGCTGGTATTGGGGGCAGTGAATTGTAGCGCGGAGGCTGTACAAGGCATACATCTGCCGGCCATGATGACCTCGATGTTTTGAGGACTGGGTCTGCTTGTATATGCACTTGTGCCTGTGGAAATGCCTCAACCGTGTGCGGCGCCTGCTTTGAGGGTAGGGACGATGCTAACTCTGATATCTGTGGTGAGAAAACGTCGTGCAGAAGCAGACCGGGCGGCAGGCAGTTGGACTTTATGTACTCACACAGTACTGGCTGGAGAATGATGGACTGACGAAGGGTGCTCTGGTGCTGGCAGAAATGTCGGCACTGCTTGTGGTGTTACTTGGAATGATGGGAATGTATCAAAAGGTTGAGTCGAAAGCGACACAGCATCGTCCCGCGCTACTGACACGTGGCGCAGCACGCGAAGTTCGTCGCGGAATGGTCGCCTTAAAGGTGCGTTGATGGTGTTACTGACGGCACGCAGAGCGGACCACAACGCATGGATGCGTAGATTCTTGTCGAGATAGGTCGAGTTGTCGAGTGCGACCCGCTCCAGTCGCTTTAAGTTTGCGGCGAGCTCGTGCAGTTTGGTGAGGCGGCCACCGCTCTCCTCTTCCACGCGGAGCTTGATTTCGCGGATCCAGCGACGCTGGAGTTCAATCCCTTGTGCGATGACTTCCTCCTTCAAGCTACGGGAATGATCAGTATGGGAAGATTGACTGCGGATGGAAAGACGGACCGCTCATTGATGATATCACTCTGAGTTCGTAACTCGTGCTCGAGCTTCTCGCGGTACGCCTTGGCAAAACGAGCTTTCTCTTCTTCAAAAAGGCACGGAAATCCGTTTCCTGGCTCTCAAGCTTGTCTTGCGACTGAAATTCCAGTTCGAGTAACTTGAGAGTATACTCTTGGGTCTGCTCATCCAGTGACTGCTCAAGTCTTACTTTCTCTTCTTCTCGCAAGTGTTCAAAGCTCTGTGCAAAAGCAAACAGATCGTTCTCGTTCTTGGCAACGTTGAGAACATCACGTGCTTTGTTGGCGGCAGCAGAGTTCGCATTAAGGAAGGACGCCAGCGAGTCAATCGTTCCAGCAAGGTGAGTGAGAACTGGTTCAGAAGAGTGCAGTTCTTCGACTGCGCGGGCGACAAGTGGAAGTGGCTCCTGGTGCTAGCGGTTTCGGGCCATGTGGAAGCAAACTCTCGTCATGTTGGAGGTTACCGACGACAAAGTCTGAAGATAGGCACTCACAGAGGAAGTCGGGTGCCAGGGTGGGATGTGTCGATGAGGAAGAAGGCGCGTTTGTCATTTGTTTACACCGTGGGAGGATTCAACAAAGTGGTGTGTTGGTCATACGCGTACTACTATAGTATGCTGAAACTTATGGGCGCTTGTTCAGGTCCGGTTCGGTCCGAACCCGTTCAGAACCCGTTCGACATAACCCCGGGCCCTCCGAACCGGGAACCGGACCATTGGTCCGGTTCTCGCCAAAGTATGAACCTTGGACCGAACCACGGTCAGGTTCGGCTGGGTTCAGGTTCGAACCAAGGTTCTGAACCAAACCTTACCATCCCTAACCCTGTGTGATTTTAACATAAAAATGTCTGTCATTTTTCAGTATGTTTTCGTTGAGGAAAACATACTGAAATGTTTCATACATTTTTTGCATGAAAGTCCGTGTTCTGTACCTTAAATGTGTGAAAATCACTACCTTTAGGTTTTACAGTGGCGTAAGTTAGCAGCGGAGGCCTATCATGAGCTTGCCTCGTTCTGCACAAAAGCACGAAGATCAATCCTTCGAATGGTCATACCGTATACCGTATGTATGTTCAGAAAACCCAGGGATCATATTAGAGATCCGTCTGAGATACCGTACCTCTGTATATTTTTTCTAACCGTGACCGCCTTGCGACTAATTTGCCGGGTATACTGTATCAACTAAGATACTATCGATATACTATCCTCCATATAGTTCCCCTTATTCCTCGCAGTCTCCAGCCATGTAGCATTTGTCTTGCTCCCCTTTTCTCTCCACTCCATGGCTACACCGATGTCTTATGTTCAGCTGTAAAAGGGGAGGACCCTTTCCACGCACGCTTCGAAGATCTCGATGCCTCACCGCTTTTACTGTGTACGCTTTCCACTTACCCTGCCGTGATATCTTCTCAGGCGAGCTGACCTTTGTACATCTGCGACATGGGTCCCGGAGCTGCTTTCTACCGCGTGGGTGCCGCTCTGATACATTCGACCTGACATTGGCCCTCATTACCGCCCTCCCACTCCAGTTCACAGTACTTCACATCGCGGAGCGGATGGTTGCTCAAATGGGAGCAACTTCCTAATCACAGGACGGAGGTAAGCTCGTACCCTTGTTTAATGTGATGCATATTACGTAGTGTGTCGACGCTAGCAGTTGTAACCGAAATTCTCACCACTCTTGCTATATCAGATGGCAGTTATCCTGGAATGGTAGCGCTCGGTTCACTCGACTGGCCTCAATCATGTATCTCTAGCGGGTTTTTCCTTTTTCCAATACCCCTTTGTATTGAACTGTTCGCTCTTCTACTTTTACATCTGTTTTTTCACCGTGGTAGTACAGAGGGAGAATAATTGTCATCCCCTTGCCATCAAATGTCAAATCACATGTTTTTCTTACAACACCCGCTCCACCATTCCGATTCCTTCCTTCTCCAATTGCTCGCGAATAGGGTCGCAAATTTCTTTGGTATAAGGCACCAGTATGCCTGGGGTGGAAATGATGCCGTCAAGGACCAACTGTGTGGCAATTCCACAAGGTATGCCGACAGTGAGGGCCATCGCTGAATGCCCGCTCGGCGCGCCATATGCCTCGAGAGTTGACGTATTGATTTGCTGTCCACATTTCAGCAAGTTAGATTAGCTCAAATCGGGCCAGCGCTAGGTAAGCCTTCGTAGCTTGTAAGATACACACCTCAGTACCATCAGATCGTTCAACCACGAATTTGTGTTGCAACATGACAAGGTCTCGCTCGCCTGGTCCATATGCCATGAGCGTCTCTAGGCGCGCACAGAGCGTGTCCAGCAGATTGCCTCCCCGCGGTACGAGCCGCTCGGCCGAGAAGAGACCAACCCAGCGGAGGCCGGAGATGACACGTACCGCCTCGGCAGCATCGGGAAATGAGCAGAGCTCTTTAACACGGGATACCAATGCACTGCAGGGCCGTTGAGCCAATAAAGAAAACCTCAGTGTGTTATCCCACCTCTCTGATGAGTCTTTGGCGCCCGCAGCGCGTTTTGTGGCTTCTGCCCAGGTGAGGCCGTCCTTAACCCACTCTTTATGCCCGGCGTCAAGCCAGCCGAGTTGGACGAGTGCCCGAATGAATTCTGGGAATCCCTGATAACGCAGCGTACCGCGCACGACGGTGTCAGCCTCGGGATGTTGTACCACTCACGATACGGAGCCGAGTCACGGTTTGGGTATGCGACGAATGCGAAGGCAGGGGAGATATAGTACGATCTGGCGAGTGCCATCAGGTTATACCCGCGACGCTGCGTAACTGGTCATTCTCTAGCCACGAAGCGTTGTTGAGCAGAGCAAGGAGCACCCCTCGTGATGACCAAGAGAATTTGTAACCGAGGGGATTGTCGGCCGCTTCGGGGCAGGAAGACCACCGCAGTATGAATGAAATTGCTTAATCTGGAGCCAAAACATGGAATTTATTTAACAATCGCCGGTCTCGGAAGGCATAAGGGATTACCTTCCCCCTTGAGCATGAACCTCATCGATTGTCTTCACGGCATACAAATGGTCGATACCAGGGTCCAGGCCTATTTCATTCATGACGACGATGCCAGCGGCTTTTGCACGCTCTTCCAGTGCCTAATTGCAGGCGAAACGTAGCTTGTCGTGATGACATGTGTGTTGCCTTTGATAGCTGCTTCAATTACCAAAACATGGTGCGTGTAGGGATAAGCGAGATAACTGCATCTACGGCAGCAATCGCATCATAAAGCGCAGAAGTATCGGTGACATCAAGAGAGATGGCCGTCGTGCTAGGAAGGCCTCCGCTAGAGTTTTTGCGTTCTTGAGGGTGCGGCAAGCTGCACATCATCTTCAACATAGAGTACTGTGGGCCACGTATTGGTTGGACTCACCAATAATGAGTTCATTGGACGGATCACGGACAATGTATTCCGCGGCTGGACGTGCGACGAAGCCGCTTCCGAGGAGAAGAACTTTCTTCTTCGGTTTATCATGTTCGGCAAGCGCTCGCGCAGCGCGGCCGAATGGCGGCAAAATGTTTTTGTCATCCGCTATGAGTGCGCGGCCAAACTCAGGTAATACAAAGGCGGCTTTGTGAACGTTGGCATTGTAGTAGCGAGTATTAGAGATGTCCCGCAGTGGCACTTTCAGGTCACGGTCATGTTTTTTGGAACACACCAAGAAGCCGATCTGGCCGGACGGATAAGTTGGGATAGTGGTAAATGCGTACTCAGCCGTCTCAAAAATCTCCAGCGTGGTGTGGCGCAATTCACCAATAAGGGGAAGGTGGAGCCAAAGACATTCGGCTTGTGTGGAAATGTTCCATCGGGGGTAAGTGCGTCATGAAGAAGCTGGAAATACGGTTTTTCGAAGAGCGAAGCCGCGGGTCCAACAGGATCTGAAGAGTCAGTGATGATTACGTCATAGCTCGAAGTGTTGTCCGCGAGGAATTTGAAGCCATCACCAATGAACACCTGGACTCTTGGTGATTCAAGCAGGGCAGACATGTGCGGAAGGAACCGCTTGGAGACTCGTACGACCGCCTAAAGTGAACAGAAAACGATCAGTGCAACCGTACGCACAGAAAAACGGGCAAAGAGATGCACTTCGTCGATATCGCACAGAACCACCTTTTCCACACTCTCATGCTTAAGTACTTCGCGTACAACACCACCATCTCCACCTCCAATTACCAGAACATTTCTTGGATTAGGGTGGCTCGTGAGCGGGAGATGCGCGATCATTTCTTGGTAGCTGAGACGCAGCGTATCGGCATGGTCAAATGTCTAAATCAAACCACGTACGAGAACTCATCACGCTCGGTGCATTGAATAACGCCGTCAAGAACGAGAACATTTCCATATGTCTCTGATTGAAACACGAGGACGTCTTGGTAGGGCGATTTCTCGACATGGAGAATTTTGGTGACCTTGAGAGTCATTGCCTGGCCAGGCCATTGTGAGGAGATCTCACGGAACCAACCGTCTGCACTTGGTTCAACAGATTTTTCTCGAGAGGGAGGGTATGGCAGACCTTTGATTGAGGGATGGGATAGTGGGGTCATGATTAGGTGGTTCGGTAGCCTCGAGAGGCCGTCAAAATTTTATCCAAGTTACAAGGACCTAATCTTATCTTATCTTATCATTTTAGGCAGGCGTTATTTGACTTGCCTGCTTTGCTCTCTCTTCATCACTTTAGACATGTCGAGCTGGCTCCTCTAGATCCGGACCTTCTCGCGGATGTACTCTCAAAGCATCCATTCGTGACAATCGATGGCATTTTCAACGTCCGCGATCTTGGCATGATCCCAGTGGCGGACAGCGAGTATGTCACGCGGTCTGGCTTTATGTACCGTAGTGGGAATTATCGGCGTTACTCCACATGGTGTGTCATTCTCCTAGAGAGTTTGTAGTTTGTGGTAATCCCGAGAGCAGGGAAGGAGCAGCTGCGGGCCCTTGGCATCACCACCATATTCGACCTACGTTCAGACACCGAAATTGCAAAGTACGATGCAACAACCCCCCAAATTGCCGGAGTAACCGTATTGCACGCTCCTGTGTTTACCAAAGAAGACTATAGCCCAGAGCGTATGGCCCAGTGAGTCTCAGCCAACTCATCTAGTCCAACCAAGCCGACTCAGGCTGTATCCCTCGTAGACGCTTTCAACTCTATGCAAGCGGAAAACGAGGTGTGGTTCCGTTCAGATTCCTCAAGTTTCCCTTCTACCTGTTAATCTCCGCAGGCGTTCATGCAGTTGTATTCTGAGATCCTCGACGCGGGCGGGCCCGCGTTTGGCGCCATCCTCCGCCACGTGCGGGACTCACCGAATGATGCTTTCATCTTCCATTGCACTGGTGCGCTCTCTGCTCCGTGCGACTGCCTTTTGTTGAAGGTCTATCCAGCCGGGAAGGACAGAACAGGGATTGCTGCTGCTCTGCTTCTTCTTGTGCGTCCCTCGCACTACATTCACCCTTCGCGGCTGAACAAATTTCCACCAGCTCGCCGGCGCCTCGACCGACGCAATTTCAGCTGATTATGCACTAACTTATATCGGTCGTGCCCCAATACGTCCCTCATTTTGTCGCGTCTTGCACGCGAGCCATTGTTTGCCTCAGATCCAACAGCTGCTCACAATATGCTGTCCTCACGGTGCGTGCGGTGTTGCCCACTTGTTCTGGCTGATCAGTCGGGTAGGGAAGAGACTATGCAAGCATTCATAAAAATGCTGGGGAGCGATATGATGGTGTGAAGGAGTACGTGCGACGTGCATGCAGCCTCACTGACCAAGACATCATCATTATCAGGCAAAACCTCCTTACCCAAAGCTATAGTAAACCCTATGCCTGTCCACCATGTTGACACCACGACCACTTCATACGCGGTTTCATTAATGGGTCTTAAGCTAGCTACACAGAATGCAAGTATGATGTACTAGTGCATATACGTACATATGTTTATATGTTAATCGAAAGCAAAGGGAGCACAATTACGAATTATGTTTTCCGCACCAGGCTGAGTCCCCGCTTCGGTCGCGCACCAAGAACTTGCCCCTGTGCCGTCAAAGTCGTGGCTACGCACCCTGAACCCTTGCTCGAGGATTAAGAGGCTAAGGGCTCCAGGCCGCCCATTAGCGGCTCCACCGCCAATGCTTGACGTCGAGGACGTGGATGGAGTCGAGACCTCCCTACTCCGGTCCGCGTCGCCGCGCGATGGGACGTTCAGGGGTGCAGAGCTAGGGAGTGTAGAGCTGATGTCAGGTACGCTGCCATGCACGGCACGACGCGCTCGCTCGTGCCGTGTCTGCACGGTACGGAAGTGGCGAGGAGTTCGGGCCACTTGATCTCGTCGCGCGCAAGTTTAGATCTCGTCGCTACCGTTACAGCAGTACTTCTGCAATGACACCAACCGTAAGTTCAGTTCGACTTAACAAGGTAGATGGCGGACGGTTGGGTGCTATGTGTAGGAATCCGGCAGAATTGACAGCGTTCAGTCGGTTTCGGAGGGAGATGAAGGCGGAGCTTTGTGGGAGCAACATGAGTAAGCCATACAAACACTTGAACAGGTACGGGTATCGGTCGGGTTCGAGAAGCTGTAAACGGATATCTATCGCGCTTGCATGAGCAAAAGCAGTGTGTCCGCGGAGGACTCACGTACAAGTAAAAACAGGTGATTCGATAAGCTGCACCAGTTTGTCGATTTGAACGAGAATTTGGACTGTCATTTCAAGGTCGGCGCTATGTGACCTTGTTAGGCATCTCTAGGTGAGCATCGGTAGAAGGACTTGCAAGATGGCAAGGAGGTTGGACGCATGTTCGTATGCCTGGCTAGGAGCAGAGCGAAAACACAGCGACGGCGTTGTGACACCACGATCGATATAGCGTTACGAATAGCGCTTGTCCGTCTTGCTGTGGATAACGTATAAGTGATCAATATAGGGGAGCACATTAAACTCACTCGTGTTTCAAGCTTTTCAGTCGTCTGCGGAAGTCGGCAAGCTCGGTGAAGTGATGAGGATCGTGGAAAGTTTTTGCACAATGACGCTAGCAAAGTCGAGATCCTAGCAATTCTGTGTAAACTCATGCTTGTTAACATGAGATCATGTCCCACACCTCTTCCTTTTCGAGAATTTCAGCGAACGTCTTGTAAATGCGTTCCGTGCTGAGGTTGAGACACAACTGCCTAATTATGAGACTTCCCGCGTATCAAGCAATCTTCTGTCAGTGCTGAAAAGGTCCAACAAATTGATCATAAACGCCTTGAAATAACTATCGTCTGATGCTGACGAGATTTGGCGAGGAGCTGCAAGTCATGTTTGATGACTTCCTCAGAGGTATCAGATAATGTCTTGAGTAACGCGGGAACGTCCCGTCATCCATCGCAAGGATCTAGCTGCCTAGTTACACCAAAAAAAGGTTCTGAGCGATTGGAAATAGCGCACCTTCTTTGGGGCTTCTGGTGGAGCATGATGAGCATTTGAGTGCGGCGACGCGTGTTTCTTCATGCTCGCTCAGGAACTGTATCGTCAATGCATTTACAGTAGCCTGATAGTCAACGCATCTGTTGGAAATTCACGTTCTGCAGATGTTGGGGCTGCTGCGCTCCCTGATGATTGAGGGAGGGTGGCCGGGGTGTCGGCGAGCGAACAGGTAACTGGCCATCTAGCGATATTGGAAGGCGCGGAATTTCTACTTGTGCTTGCAGACTTGCCCGCTTCTGCATAGCAATATTACTTGGAGTCGGCGAAGCAGTTGAATCTGTCAGTGATTCCACTGAGCCTGACTCACGCGAGGTTGGTACTTGCATGGTCTGGCGTGAAGGTGGGGGTGAAGCCGACACAAGCGAGGTGAGGCGGGTGAAGCGCGGGTGACAGCGGCGGGTCGTTCACTTGGCAGAGTGCTTTGACGGGATGGCGGCTCAGATGGAGAGGGAAGTGATTGGATTACACTGAGAAGGAGCTTGTTTGTACGAATAGCGGATGACTGGATCATCGGTACGTGGTGTGCGAGGTTGGAAGGATAGCGGGAATGAGGCGGGGTGTAAAGGGGACCAGGACTTCTTGTGTGAACGTCAATAGTTCTGCAAGCCAAAGTAGTGCAGTCGACTGCTGAATCTCATCATCTGAGAGCGTATCTGTCTAATAAAATTCATTATGTATCATGAATGGCACACTCACGTTGTGGGTCGAGCTGCTGGATCAGTATTTCGATTATTGCAGCGTAATCGATTCTAACACCCTGGCCGGGAACCCAGTCTGTACAGGATGAGTATCCGCTAGAGCGGACCGCGGAAACATACCTCCTAGGTTCTCTCATTCACATCTAACTCGAGATCTTCATTTTGATTTTCTGTCTCGGAAGAAGAGGAAGGTTGCTACTATGAAAAGTAGCTCGATCTGGTCAGAAATCGCGATGTCTGACGAACGTTCCTTTGTCCCTTCTGCATCTGTCCAATTGTTTTCTTCTGGTTTAGCTTCTCGTAGGCGCTCCTGTTCCTCGCGGTGTTTCCGCACAACGGTAACCTCGCGGATCTCACGTAAGAATTCGGCGAGCTGTTTTCTGCTGCGATGCGCACGTCTTCAGTCGGTCTGATAGATATTTTCTAGCGGGAGTAAGACAGGAAAGGAGTAAGAAAAAGAATGACCCGTACAGTAACCCGTCCAAGAGATGTGGAAGGTATGTGATTAGCTCGAGCTCCGGCACGGAATCCAGTACAGAAATCCATGAAACGAGAAAAGAGCGTGTAAAAGGCGAAACTACGTAAATGCGGTCGGAAAGGAGTGGAATGAAGCGGGAAAGGGAGAATGCGCGGCGCGGCACTGTGTTCGCGCCATCGTCATCAGGGTGCGGGACGACAATTCCGTTTTCACCAGAATGATATTTTTCCAATTCAGGGATTTGAGGAACGTAGTAGGAAGCAGATTCTGCGACTATATCCTTGAGTAGGCGGTCAAGGAGCTCTGCGCCGTTCTTGACAGAGAGCTCTGGGTCCGCAGCGAGCTGAAGGAAAGGTAAGACAGTACGCCGAAGACGACACTGCAACTCACCTTGCTCAATGCATCGAATATGGATTGAAATACACCAAGACCCCTCCCTTCGACACTTTTGCAATGTTATACAGACATTCTGCTGCGAAATAGCGCACGCGATTCTCTGGTCAGAGAAACAGACGAGAAGAGGCTCTAGAAAACGCTCCATATAAGACGCAATGTCGGCACCGAGAGCAATGGCTGTGCCGGCAAGGCCTATTAGTCCCCCGTTACGGACGTGGAGAGCATTGGTGACGCTAGAGAACATGTCGCTGAGTTGATCAACAATCTGGCCAATGCGCCGTTCGTCGCCTTGTTGGTGGCACTCGCGGACAAGTCTGTCAAGAACCATTCGGAACCCTTAAATGGGTGAACGTAAATGCCGCCAACGATCAGCGTACTTCTCGAGGTCAAGCGCTGCGGCTTTTCTACGCTCGTACATCTTGTCTACTAATTGCTTGCGATGGATGGATCTGAATGACACGTCGGTGAATGGCATAAAGAAGAGTATGAAAGGTATTTACCCATTATGTTTTTCAGTTACGACTGGTTTTGCGGCTGGTTCAACGGGTATCATGCTCATGCTCTGAGACCAGCTGGGCGCTGTCACGGACTGGTTACAAAACGTGCTCGTCACATGTCACAACGTTGTGACATTTGCGAACCGACTGAGCGACGCACGGACGTGCATTTTCCTCATCCTAAGGCCTAGGCCTAGGGCCTAGGCCTCAGCGCCTCAGCGCCTCAGCATCGACAGCTCTCAGTAGCGTGTCATGCTCTCGCTCTCGTCCGCTATCATGCGTTATGACTCCGTTGAAGACGCTCTCCTCTATGTCATGAAAATGCATTATTTCAATAACAGCTTGTTATGGCGGGTGTCTTGACTGGTTTGTCCATTCTCTTTTGATTTATGGAATTGATTTGGGTTTGAATCGCATCTTTAGAAGATCGCTTACACGTCAGCTTTTTTAATCGCCAGTATGAGGATATCGCCCCATTCGTCAGATTTCAATCTACTCTCAACATGAATGATGTCGAAACGTTCTACCTTTATTGTTCCCGTGCGAGTGTATAATGCAAAACTCAAGCGTATGTGCCACATGATGAGGTTAACGTGCAGTCGACTTTACCAGGATGTAAGGGCATAAGGGCATAGGGATCCGTGAAATCACGCGGTTTCCGCCGTTCACAACTGGCAAAGTCACATTTAAATTGCATACAATGGACACGACAAGAAATAGCAATGGTGGCAGATCCTAAGTCAGAAGCCATTCAAACGTAAAAGTAAACAAGAGGAACCAAATGACTGTAGAAAACATTATGATACCTCAGTGCTAATATAGTAACATCAAGGAAAGAAACAGTTACTTACACGCACGCGGGCGATCCGATGCAGATGGTCCATTCCGTTCTTCCAAGTGTAGCTAGTTGTGAGGGGATTTGTACACTGCATCTGCGTGCGACACCGCCCACGACGCAACTTGGTCCGCGTGATTCCTATTCCCCATTGCCTGCGAAAAAAATAGTCAAAACGCTATGGCGGATCCCTAGCGTTGGGCAGGTAAAGGTGTTTGTGGTAGGAAAGTTGGGCGACGTAGTGCATACACCTCAAAGTCAGATGGTGATATGTTCGGTTAAGGACATCGAAGCCTCGATGACGAAGAGCCAGCCGGGTCGGGGACGTAGAGTCGCACGAGCGGGAGCCAAAACAAAGCAAAAGCAGCTCAGCGTGAAACACCCTAATGGTGTTTAATCGTTCGTGCCCATTGGCTTGGTAAGAGATGTACAATATCCTTTGATAGCCAAAAGGGGATCAGGATCATATCACAGCAGACTTAATTTCAAGGTTGACGGCTGCCGTACGCGCGAACCATGCACAGGACTGATACTCATCCCACCGAAGGATGCGCCGAGTCCGTCTGCCTCTACGTCCAGATGATCTACCTCGTCACGCCGGGGTAGAGCAGGTCCGTCCTGCATCCCTTCCGCCTCGTCTTCACCTTCCTCCTCCTCGTCATCGTCATCGCCTTCAATCGCGACACTCCCCATTCTCTGTATATCGGTTCAATATACGAACTTGAGCGTGGAAGCTTGTATGGTCGAAAGGGAAAAAGGAAGTAAGTTCACTCAGAGCATTGATACTGTTGCTGCTGTCACTGCCAGGAAGCACCACGCGCTGCACTCGGTTCGGGCCGTCGTCGGTGGTGGCGCATTGAGAAGTGGGAAAACATACATAAAACCTGTGGTATGCGCGACGCGTGCGAACTGGCGCACCACGTTCTCGGAGCAGAACTAGGGTCAGCTCGAGTCAGCTATGCCGACACGTGCGTAAAGGAAGAAAGGATAAAGGCACCTTGAGCGGTTGGAGAGGGCACGCGATGACTCTCTGCACGATATTGAGCTCTGTCATCCACATCCTCTTTGGTGGCCCGCCAACGTATCCTGCTCCTGCTGGTGCTCGTCACCCTCCGCTTCATCATTGTCACCGCCCTCAACCAGGTCTCTCCACCGAAAGCAGAATATTAGAAAGATGGCCTGAGTCACTGCATAGAAAACGCTCGGTGGTGCAACGTCACCGTCGCTAACTTCGTATGCGTCACATTGCGCTCAAGGAAGTGGCACAGCACCGGACTGTATCCGTGCTTCACTAGCGCCAATAAACTTGGCGCGCGAGACGAATGATGCGACGTAGCTTGCGGCAGCGGCTCGAGCAATCTCGGCTCAGTAGGTTCAAGCAAGGCGTGGGCGACGAGCTCGCCTAGGAAGAGGTCTGCAAAAGTGGCATCGCGCGATGCGAACCAAAAGAGGAGAAATTGCGTGTAGCGCGACTTGAAAGTGCAGAGGATCGTACGGTGAAGATGACGAGGAGCGTATGAAATTGTGCCAGTTGCAGCTCATGATCGTTTTTTGGTTCAGTAGGTAAAGGTGTATTTGGGCGTGGGGACGTAGGAATTGTGGATGAAGGGGATGAAGGGGGGGCATATATTGTAGGAGTTGACGGCCTGGACGGTGAGGTGAGGTTGGATGTGAAGGAAGGTTGCTGGTCAAAGTGGTCGAAAAGGAGCTTCAGAATAGCATCAAGCTTATTGACCATCTCTGTTATGCGACCGAAGTCAACGGGTTCATCTTTAGTTGGTGCATCATCATCGTCGAGGTCACCGCTCAGAAGACAAGTCGGAAAATTGTCGACGCCAGCTCGGATCCATCGTCGTCTTCCGCTGGGTCGCTCAGCTGCTCCTGACTGACGACGATATCGAACGGATCAAGATCAAACAGCTCTGCCTGCTCCTGTGTCGCTCCGATGCCTCGAGTTCCTCAAGCTCGACCTGTATCTCTACCTGGGTTATGCACGTTAATGGACGTCTCCCTCATATAAGTAGCAGAGCTGCAGCAGAAACTTACATCTATCTGGATTGCACGGTCAATGATCGTCGACAGTAGATTGTCTGCTATCTCTGGACAGTAATCGGTAATGCGAAGCATGTTTCGGATGTAGGTGATTTGTGACAGGTGAGGCTGCCGCTTATGAGGAAAGTTTTGTACAAGGAGCGGCTGAAGAGTGGATGGAAGTGTAGGGACGAGCGCAAGAGATGCCGCAGAGGTGGTGTATGCGATCGTAGACTATGCGCCTGGTGAGGGTGCCGAGGAGGACTCAGGGAGACCAGCTTCGAGAGCTTGCAGACCAGATTCTGAAATAATTCCGAACAGTCAACAACAAGCTCTATTCTTTGTTGTGAATGACGAACGGTATGTGAAGCTTGTGCGATGCGACAAGCACAAGGAGAGATACTCTGGTCTTGCGCTGACGAGGATCTCTATAAAGGAGGTATAGTCTTCACAAGGCCGGAGTCCAGGGTCATCCAAGGTAACCTCGTAATAGCCTCTATAGGTGCATGTGTGTACGATCAAGGCGCGAACGACATGTATGAGGGCATGAAACATTGACGAAGCTGGGGATCGGTGAGGATTGCAAAGGCCGTTTCTTAATATTAAATTGTTCAACGAGTACATCATACGACTCATTATTCCTGCGTAGACTACATATGCACTCAGGCATAAATTAAGTTATGATAGAGAAGCGAGGTTGCGCACGAGGGTTTTTTGTTGTAGGGCATTGTTCACGAAGGCGAGATGCATGTCCTTTCGAAGCTGTTCTCCTGTTTAATTCTAGAGTTCGTGGCGATGGACGGGAGAGATCATCGGGAGGTGGGCGAGGAGGACGAGGAGAGGGACGAAGACAATTTTCTGTGTCTGGCACGAGACTGGGGCGTGTGTTTTTGTGACCGCTTGGCGAAGCCGTCTAACGAAGGAGACTTCCCAGCGGGTCCATCTGTCTTTGATTTGGAATGTGGGGCTGCCTTTGGAGGGCGCTGGTTGTATTGCGAAGTCTCGAGTGGGGGTCCATTAAAAAGTCGTTGGATGTGAAGTAGTCACTGCGGCCGGCGTGTTCACTAGGCCAGAAATGAGCTTATGTCATCAACAAAGCTCCTCTCTTCAGCAACAAACACCGACTTTGAGCCATGTCCGCATCGCCATTCTCAGCTGCTCATAGACGCTACGTCAATCCCTCTACAAGCGCATGCTCGAAAATGAGCGCAACTGGGTCGTCCGTTACGACCTCTTCCGTGCCCGCGCCTGCCCGTCGCGCAGAGTTTGAGCGCAATCGGTACGTTTCGTCCACATACCATCACCGCCTTCCCTTTTCTGAGAATCCCTACTCAAAGGAACGTCCACGATCCTCGTGCGCTCGCTGCGATATTAGAGAAAGCAGAGGAGGAGCTGGCCCGTAACGTCACCCCGATCCCTACATCCGTACGTTTCTGAAGACGTTCCTTACGCCTCATGCCTCAGCTCACCTATATGATGACACTTACTTGCCACAGATCCAACGTTCCCTGCGGTACAAAGTGGTGCGTCTGTTGTTCCCGAGCTTTGTGGGGAATCCACTCAATCGATGTTGTTTTTTTGTCTTTCTTTCGCTGGGCTGGGAACATATAGGGAAACGCAATTGCCTGTACGTGCTGAGCCACTTACCCCATCATTAGAGGGTGTTTTTTTTCTAAATTGCACTTGCCTATCCTTCCATTTAGCCCCACTAGGTCCTATTTTCGACCACGAAGCTCATCACTGAAGTATTTTCGTGCACTCTTACTATATATGTATCCGAAATACTACTATATCGTCTTTCTTTTTCCTTATGCGAGGCGCCATCTTTGCAATTACATAGAGCCTAAATGCATCCCTACAGTAGATATTATTGTTCGGGGACAATTCAGTCGCACATAGGTTGGACAACGAGCTACAATGCAGGCGCAAGAACGACCACGAATGGTTTACAGGTGATATAGTAAAGTTGCGAAATACGATTCAAGCCAAAAAAGCAAATTATAAAACGCACGGCATGGGGGAGGCAGAACTCGGGTGTGTATGTGATTGTGTGTGTTCAGTGAAAAGATGCACGACTGTAGTAGGAACCGAAAGAAACGCTGATTCATGATGTCGTAAGTGTAGCAGAAGACAAAAAATGCAAAAAGAAAAATGGCGTCAACACAAAGCCAAAAAGGGGAATTCGAAGAAACAGTTAAACCCCATGAGAACGAGAAAAAGTATTCATGCAAAGGCAACTTATGTACTGTATATGGGTGTGTATGTGTATATAATTATTACTTACGAGCACCGGCCATCGACGACCAAGGAAAGCATCACGATCATCAGTATCATGCGGAGCCGTTACACAACAGACGGTGGCACACGGGGTGTACGTGAGCGCGACGCGGTAGTCCAGGCCCACGGCCGACTCAATAATACGCGGCCTGCGCTGGAGCCGACCCACCACGAGGGTCTGTATTGTACGCATCGTACTCGACACAAAGCGGCGGCGGCGGCGGCCGCCCATACGCAGCACCTTCCGGCCCGCCATACGCATAGTACGGCGGCTGTGGTACGTACTGCGTATCCCATCACCTGCAGGGGCAGGGGCAGATGCACCTCCGGTGGTGGGCTGGGATAGAACTCGTGGTGGTGCATGAGACGGGATGAATGCAGGCGCGGAAGCACTTGCGCGTAACGCCGAAGGCCTTGAACTGTGGGTCTGAGTCTGCGTTGAAGTAGGACGGGAGTCTTCTGTAGCAGAAGGCACGTCTGGCCTGCGGATCTCGATCCGCGAGCCTTGCCGAGGTGGGGCAAAAAGCGATGGGTCAGGGGAAGCATGCGGCCGGTGCTGCACGTGCGTGTGCATGTGTGGTGGTATGGCATCATGTATACCGGCGTATGAACCTGTGGTGGTGCACCCAGATACATTGGCCGACCAGTCGAGAGCTCGTAAGGCATGCCATGTGAGTCCAAGGCGACACCGGGTGGCAGTGTGGGTGCCGACACGGGAGCATACGTGTATGTTGGGGTATATGAAGGCGCGGATGCGGGTACAGGTTGCGTAAAAGTTGACTGGAGATGTGGGGGTGGAGAGCGCCAGAGGAGCCCGCCCTCGGGCGCAGATGCAGATTGCGAGATGGGTGCTGGTGCAGATGGCGATACGGCTGCACTGGACGTGCTTGTAGTGGAATTAATTTGTGCCGGGATAGGTGTAGCAAGAGGGATAACAGTTGGAGGAGGTGGATTGCGCAACTTGAATGGATCATCAGTCGGTTCAGAAGTTATGTCCGCCTGCTCCTCTGTCATTACACGGAGTACAGGCGGGGACGTGATAGATGCGGCAACAGGAGATATTGGTGGTGGCACCGATACCACTGACGCCTCATTGGTTACCTGTTCTGAAGGGGATGTGGGTGCTGAAGGACGCGCAGCCACGGCAGCAGGCGTGGGAGTACCCTCGGTCGCTTCGGGCTTACGGTCACCACGAGGTAATGACACGGTGAAAACAAGTTCGCCATCCTCAGTCCCTGTGTCACGCGCCGGTGTAAGGGCACGAGGCGGAGGAGGTTGTGCTGAGGCCTGAACAATAACCTCCGGGCGCATTCCAGAGAGTTTGACGCGATAGGTGGGACCTTGTCCAGGACGTGGACGCAGAGAGGGATCAGAATACAGGAACAAATCGTGTTGCTTTGTCCACGGACGCTCTGGCTTGATAAGGAACCAAGTACGGGGTGTCATCGAAGATGGCGAATCAGCTGAGCGGGTGGAGCTGCGCGGCGAGAACCCCCCCTTCCGGAGCCTCGTCCTCGAGCGGCAAAGCCAACCCTGGGACCACGACTGTTGCCATTAGACGTTTGGGACGGGTCCTGCCGCTGCAAGCGTTGTTCTTCACGACGCTTCAACTCCTCGAATCCATCGTGTGTCCATTGACGATCGACCGGCAGCACATCGCGCTGTGGCGAGGGCGGTACTTCACTAGGCGAATGACTGTCATTGCCCGCATTGGTCTCTCCGCGATCACGCCCTCGACCACGTCCCCGAATACTGAAACCGCGCCCTCGTGTGCCACCCTCCCAACGTCCACGCCACCATCCAGAGAGAGGGCGTAAACCTTTATCCATCAACCGATCATCGTGGCCCCAAAACTCGCCCACAGTGGGAACATACGAGGGGTCATTCTCTAAGCGTTCTTGGTATACTTGCCGCGCTGTTCGCCGACGGTGGGGTGCTGGTGGGGACGTGGGCTTTGATTCAGCGTGAGAGATGAGCTCCTCAGGTGCAGTGGAGGCCATAGGCGGTTCAGGGGATGCTCCGGATGATGTACGGGCTGCCACTGGCTCAGATGAATGACGATGTGGAAACGGGCGCTTCGACTTGGGAGCTCTGCGAGGTACAGGGGCGCGAGGTGACTTCGCATGGATCACGCTTGCGTCGAGGTCGGCAAAATCAACGACGGGAAGCTCGGTGGTACCATTAGCCACGTCATCCGCAACCATCTCTGACCAGTTTACCGAAGCCGCCAGAAGTGGTGCATGGTCGTCATCACCCTTGCTCCCATCAATGACGGGTGGCGTAGTACCGGGCTAAGTAAAGTGGGATGGCCATCGTGTGGGACATCCTCAGATGCGGGCTCCGTCTCTGAATCGGTCTCTGAATCGACAGAAGACTGGTCATCTTCATCGGTGTCAGAATCTGATCTTGCCTCGCGCTCTATCTCATCATCGCTATGAAAACCATTTTGCCCTTCTCCTCCTAGCATTTCGAGTCTTGTGTGGTGACGGGCGATGAACCGAAGATGGCGTTGGCTTTGTGGATTTCAAGGCAGTGGGAGCAGGCATTCTAAAGATTTCCAAACATGAGCCGGGCCAAGCAAAAAGTAAAAAGCGGATACCAGAATGATTTGGGGCAGGCTAAGAGATGTAAAGAGTCGGAAAGGATGCTTTTGAAGATAGGATAATGGACGATGAAAGGGATGACAGAGGTTAGTCGACTGCGGCCGAAGAAAGACAGTCACAACCTGGAACACGGCGAACCCCGTCAAATTTCAAACTCAGTCCCTCACAGCCTTGCCTTGACCTCTAGCCAGCCCAACACCGCCCTAGTGACCTCCTCTTTTGCCCCTGCCATGATCCAGTGTCCCTGATCTGGAAGTTCTATCACTTCAAGTCCAGCTATTATCTCCCTCATCATCGATACTACCCCGGGCGTCGCCGTTGGATCTTTGGCTCCCCAAATATGCAACACAGGCAGTCCAGCAGGCAGATAACTGGGTAATCGTGCGGCTACAAATAGAACTTTCGCCTCAGTTGTTTATGCTGCATGCATGGGAATTATGACACCGGCCTTGCTCCTCCTCGAAACGTATTTTTGTCGTGCGATAGTATGACAACGGACCGTTCATGTCGCGCAGCTGTGAAATCACATATTGGAGCTGCTAGTGCGCACCCCAAGTATCAGCCTTTGTAATTGTATCTCATGAGAGTTGCACAAACATTATTGGTTAATGCAGGCACCGATGTTGAGGCCTTGTGACACCATTATTCATGATTGCCCTCCCTATATTCTCGTCAAGCACTAGATTGTTCTGGGGCTTTTCAAAAGCGAACATCAGTCGTAGAAACCGTTCGAGCTGTATCCGGGAGATTAGCATGTGCGCGCATCCTCAAACACAGTTGTCCGTACATTTGCCTCGATCTCCTTCGTTGATTCGGGGTTGGCGAAGTACAACTGGTATGCGTAGTTTGGAACTTTCCTCACGACATCCTCAAGTGAATTGTACCGCTTGGTCGGAGGTGAGAACGGAGTAGAGAATCTTAAATTCTTGGGATTGCAAATGGACAGACAGAGGAGAGAGACTCACAAGCCCAGTGCCAACAGCCTATCGGGGTGCCACAACGCGAACCTTCCCGCAATATGAGAACCCCAATCATGTCCGATCACGATCTAAGGAGAACACTCAGCTTAAACAGACAACGACCTGTAATCGCAATTCCCTGAACTTACAGCCTTTGAGACCCCGACTATGTCCAACAGGGCAGCGAGATCAGCACACAACTTTTTGGTTGAGTACTCCTCCGCATCTAGTGGCTTATCTGTCCCGCCGTATCCGAGCATATCCGGCGCCAGAACACGATGCCCGGCGCGCACCCATGGTCCGATCTGGTGCCGCCAGCCATACCTAACACAAATCAGGAGACAATTTCCATGCCAGTGACACTGACACTCACCATATGTCCGGAAATCCGTGAACGCAAAGGATAGTCTGTGTTGCCGCCGCCGACTTATTGTCAGGGTAAGTGATTGGCTGTTGATCGACAAAGTGATACGTTCGTCCGGTGGAGAGCTCTTCGGTACGGTGGTTGAAGCTCGCTGGGTCCATGGGATCCATTTTTATATAGTTCGCAGGGAAGCACAGCGCACGGTGAGGGAAGAGCTCGGACTCTGCCCAATGCACTACAGAATGCTATTTATTAATAACAGCGATTCCACGCCACGCTGACACCCCGGCGATTCCGCGCTGCGCTGATAATGTGGTTCACCCACATACCACATTCTTTGACTGTTATTACTATGTGTCATCATATTTTCGGCTGGATGCTCCCGAGTCGGGCTGTCCCGCATCGAGCCGTAGCTACTGGTCCAAATAGTCCGTACTACAACCCAGGGCCAAAAAGACTGATCACGGCAACTGGGGCCGGACCACCCTCACGCGGTTTCGTTTGCCCACAGTAGGCAATAACGTAGTTCGAGGGATGCCACGTTACCTTTGGCGAGCTAGCTAATGCTGGTACCGATGCAGCGGTACACCAGTTTCCGTCGCACACTGCACCAAGAGAACGATGAAGAGTTAAATAAATCAAAAAAAGGAGGGAGTATACTAGTACGCACAATATCGATATAATTTCCTGCACCCGCGATTGCAAGGTATTCACCGTCGTAGGAGAAAACTTAGGTCTGAGATGGCCTGCTGCAACAATGGCGAGAATAAGCGCGCCGGTTCGATCCAATTCAAAAAGGGGAGCATTGACGGCGCCGCACGCACTCGCAAACGGTGATAGTCCGGGCGGCAATCCACTCGCTGGTGTCGAACAAGTTCACTATCGAGTCGTACCCACCCGAGGCGAGGTATCGACCCGCGAGGATCGAGAGCGGCGGCGACGCAGCCGCCAACGTGAGCAGCGAGGTTTTCGCGCAGCGCAAGGGAGGGTACGTCGACGATGCGGATGGCGTGTTCTGACATGTGGGTGAGGATCACGCTGTCACCCGTATGATAAACATCGCAGCCGACGCAGTCATCTGCCAAAACGCCAATTGTAATGAGCTACACTCGGTGGGAAGGGTGAAAGAGAGTGGACAAAAGTACCGGAGCACGATCCATGGGAGACCACTGTGCTTGGGCTGCAGGATCGTCGGGATCCTTCCCGTGGGACATAAACAAAAGCTGGTTTCCGGATGATACATAAAGTAATGATTCGCCATCCGCGCGCGTAGTTGATTTGGACTGGAGAGACCTTGAGCGTGAATTGTTGGACGTGCCGGCTTTGTCTTATAAAGGAGAGGGAGTAAGTCCCATCAGAGTTGCGAAGCACGAAACATACGCCTTTGCATCCAGAACACGATCCTCTATCTTTCTGGCTCGAAGAGCAGAATAACTCGGGTGGGTCGGATTCCACGCAACGTAATCGGCTTCATCACTATGCGCGCCGGAGAACAAGGATGCGGATCTTGTCTCCATCTAGTTTGTTTGAAGTATCAGCCTCGAAACAGAGGTAGACCATCAATCGCACGCACGCTCTTTTCTGGCTGAACATCCGCACCATCCTATCAATTCCACTGCGGCGAGCTTCTTCCCATCGCAGCTCCAAGCGACGTGTGTGATTGCCTGC
This sequence comes from Russula griseocarnosa, assembly GCA_022884055.1. Classification (NCBI taxonomy): domain Eukaryota; kingdom Fungi; phylum Basidiomycota; class Agaricomycetes; order Russulales; family Russulaceae; genus Russula; species Russula griseocarnosa. Next base: position 117,938 of record JAGKRU010000096.1, read on the forward strand.
GTAGACGTGATACGAACGTCACGAGGTCGAAACGCGGAGAATGTGTGTGTCTACGAGACAGACCCCCTGTCATGCTATAACTCTCGAAAGCTGCGCAGAGACACGAGGCGTACGTGAACACCTCTGACGGCAAAGGTTGTGTGTGAGAGAGGTGATGGTGCCGCTGTGGAGGCGGATTTCCTCACTGTCGTTCCCATGTTGAGCGAAGCTTGACATGACGAAATAGTAAAAAAGCAGGTGTCGGCTGTGGGCTCATCCAAAGCCAAAGTCGACAGGCATCTTTTCGGACCCCAACCTCTATGTAAACATAGCTTAACAGATTGCTCATACTATCTACCGACCTGGCGTCTACTCCCATGACAAGCACCAGCCCTGCCCGCCACTGGTCGTACAATAGACATAGTTTTTCCTCTCCAACTCCGTCGACACGGCGCATCACGCTACTGTACCCCCGCGACGCGCACCGCACTGCATACAAC
>JAGKRU010000097.1:0-117928 GCA_022884055.1 Russula griseocarnosa
GGTCATTTTATTGGATGATCGGACGTACTATGACCTGAACTCGAATGAACAACGCAGGTATCCATTCATCTGGTAGACTTGCAATACACATAGTGCGTTCCAGCGGATGTTACCGGAGTCATTTGATCCGTAGTATGTGCACCGCACTCGACACCCAAGTATGTTTTTTTTTCGGGCCGAAAGGTCATATTCCTTACTTCCGTTCAACTACTGACCACTACACGAACCCCGTCAGCTTCGGAATCTTCCGCTTGACGGATCCACCGGGCTTACAAAATTTTTGGATTGTCATGCGACGGAGGCATTTCATCCGCATTCCGAGCGACCGATTTATACTGTACGTTTCTTCCGGATTGTTTGAGATAGCGATCTTGAGATGACGAATCTTTGACAGGATGCCGACAAGGTCACGTTCAGATCAAAGATCTACCATTGGAGATTGTCGACCTGCGCTGAGCGCAAGTGGACTTTGATTCTCTTGGGAACTTATTTAAAGCAGAGCTTTTTTTTTACCGATGCATGTAGCATACGCCTCGACCATCATACCATGCACTTACCTGACTGATTGCGAGTCGATTGGGACTTGCAGAGTAGGACAGGTTAATAGTAATGATATTGTAACAATATGACATCGGCCTCACCAATGAATGTATGAATTGTGTTAAACCATGGAGTGGTACGCATGAAGAACTTGAAAAAAATATGGTGGGATCAGGGATCATATTATCAGGAAGCTCTTTGGGTAGGCAAACACTCGGGCCTATTCAAATACTCCATGTGTGAGCGGTTTTTCATAAACGAACATGATGGAGGCGATCGAAGTTGACCCAGACTCGGACTCATTGTCGCCCGGAACATCTCTTTCCCAATTCCTCAAACCCGTCCAATCAACACAATGCTCTGCCACCCAAGTTTCCGTACCTGTGCATGCAGTATACACCCATTCACACCCATTCGGGATGCGCACGTACTATGGTGGCCCCCTCAGACACGGCGGCGGGTCTGCGACAGTAGTAGTAGTAACAACAAGACGGTTCCGACTCGCCGCACGATATTGCTTTTTATCCCTGGTACGTTTCTCTCTCTCTTGTCCGGGATGGTGACGTGACTCACGCCCTTGTTCCTGGCCGGACGTGCACGAAAAAATAAAATCGTTGCCGCCTTCCTCATCCTCCTCCGATTCGCCTCTGTGTGTGTGCTCCTACTCCATCACACTTTGCTTCGCTTAGGAAACCCAGGATTGCTCGAATTTTATGTGCCATTTTTAAATGCGATTTATCGCGCAGCGTCAATTCGGACACGTCATCGTCGTCATCATCATCATCATCATCATCTCCTTCTTCGCCATCCAGCACTAATAATACTACCTCCGTGACGATCTTCGCACACTCCCATCTCGGCTTATCGTCCTACATCCGACTCGGCAGCTCGGACAAAAGCTACTCTTCCTGGCCCGAGAAATCCAGCGTGGCACTTCGCGCCCAGATCCAAGCGCACCTCGAGTTCCTAGATGAACTCCTCGCCACGTATGACGATGATCCGACGACTCGCGTGCTTCTCGTCGGACATAGCATAGGATGCTGGCTCATACAGGAAATGTTGAAGGCGCGCGCTACCGGTGCGCTTCGACCTAGGGTGGGAGCGTACTTGATGTTCCCTACGATATCCCACATAGCTCGGTCCCAAATGGCAGGAAACTCTCGGTGCGTATAACTTACTATACGATCCTCCGCAACCGCCGTCTCTTACTTTCAATGGTGGTATCCAGCTTTTCTTTCGCCCGCCTTGGCCACGAACACTAGCGTACCTTGCCCTGCTTTTCCGATACATTATTCCCCTGTTGTTCATCCTGCGTCTCCTCCGTTCCTCCTGGCCTACAAGCCAACTGCGAGTTGTGCACAACTTATTGCGAGCGCCAGCAGTTATCTACGCGTCGCTAACCATGGCGAACGACGAGATGGAGACGGTGCGCGAACTCGACACCGAGTTCCTCCGGGACTTTGCGCAGAACTTATGGTTCTATTATGCGGAGGAGGACAATTGGATCGGTGAACAATTTGCTGTTGTCTTGCGCGCGTTGCGAGGTACTGGTACCCCGACGGAAAGTCACGTGGTAATCGGCCGTTCTGGCATCCCTCACGCATTCTGTATTAGTGCGTCTTTTCTTCTTGTTCGCGTCGTGACTATTCTTACTTATTTTTTTTTTCCCGCCATAGATCACAGCGCCGAAGTAGCTTCACAATGTGTTGAATGGATGCTCGCTGGTGGCTTTCTTTCTGGGTGATCTCGGGTCCAACCCAAACAAGTTGTCTGTTGGAAGTTCTTGTTCATTTCATCTACAACAGCTACGTATAGTATTCAAATATTCCATTGTGACGATGGCAACTATATTGAGCTCATACATAGCGGTCCACACTCCATTTTCCGTGAACAACGCCCTTGTATCGATGGTAACGACCGGAAGTTATCATCATCCTCGGAGTTCACGTACAATGCGAGATGAAGAAACGAGGCTATAGGATCTCGGCTCGATGTCTCGTTGCCCGTTGCCGTTGGAAAACTGTACTGTTTCACTTTACTTTCTGTGACACTTGGCCAGGGTGATATCCCTGCAAGACTTAAAACATAAAACAATACTATTCAAAGTTACGGCCCAAAACCCGATTTTATAAGTGGCTAAATGAACCCCTCTACGAGAGATAAGATAAGATTAACAGAAGCCCATCCATTACATACTAAAATCTGATTGAGTGCCAAATGAGCGGTGGTTATAAATGACTGGAAGGGGGAGGTGGAATTTGTAGCTAAAAACTCCTTTATATATATCCCATTAACTGGAAGTTTCTGTTTTGGACCTGTTAAATGAGCGTCTGCTGAAGAAGAAACAGGACATTTCTTGCGTGAAATCTGGGTATCCTGGAGTTAGTATCGTAATGGTCGGGAAATAGACATTTGAGACACGAATGGAGTCGGATCGATGCACCCTTTACTGGTATACATAACACAGAACACCGCCGGTTGTGTTCATCACATCTCCGATGGTGCGTTGCGGAAATAACCCGTCCGTCGGCAAGGTCGAGTTCAGCTATACAAACAATCAAATTGAGACGGACTCCTTACTTCTAAATCATAGAATTGCAAAAGCACTTACGTAGAGGTCGGGAGAACAGCCAGTGGGAATTGTTGATACTGTTGCAGGCTATCGAGGCATTGCACTGAACCACCAGAGAAGCTATTACCATTCTGCGGGTTGCTTAGTTGCCATTTATACCATATCCTATCGAGGTTCTGTTACCAAACACAGCGACGTCAGTTCCGACTGTAACATACAGACAATCACTTACGGCATGATGCATCCAGAAAAGTGGATCTGTGAGGTGCGCCAATGTTAACGCATGGAGGAAGGATTGTTGAGTGTATGCGGCGGACACACCGTTCGGTGACCATGTAGGTCCTTGCGTGCAAGATGACGGAGCATTTTGTGGACAAGTTCCAGCCATATCGCTAGAGGCCGCAAAGGGTGAGAAGTGATAAAAACTATGTGACTAACTTAATGACACAGCTAACTTACCCGCCCATTATCAAGTGCACGCTGCCATGTGGTCCCTTTAGGTTATGTAACATCGAGATGAGAAATGTTGTCCAACGACAACTCGTATTCATGCTCCTACCTCAAACGTCTCGATCCCCATTTGGAAGTCGTTATAATCTCCTGCGAGGTCCCAAGGATCGCCTGGATGGCAGACGCGGAGAATGATGAGTTTGCCTGCATGTTGGGATTCGTGTAGAGCGGTTGATTGGGGATTTGGAAAGGTTGGAGCGTGAAGCTACGGCGCACAGTGTGCGTCGAAGGGTAGGTGAGCGTCATATTACTAAGGGCGCCATTAGGCACCCGATAATCGTTATTCGGGTCGCCCAACCGCCCAGTCCGCTATTAGGGTCGGAGTCCTGCCAGAACGATGATTCAAAAAAGTCGGGTGCGTCTATATAACCATCAGAATTTCAATCGTACGAAAAGATTAAGGTGGTTGACCGATAGTCCAGTCCCAGTATGGCGTCACGCCACCATATCCACACTTGTCCCTAAGTGCCCTTCGAAAGCATATAAGTACCACCGGTGCCAGGGGAGGAATAAGCCTGTGTAGTGTATCTGGAGAAACGAGCATTGGCGTCAGATGGCATTGATAGGATTCACTCCGATGTACCTCAACATTCAGGTCCATGTGCATGTACACGACATCTGTGAAGCAAAGTGCTTAGAACCCTCCAGAACGCAACACCATGGTCGCAGACGCAGACAAACCATCGTAATAGGAGCTTGACGGGTTAACAGGAGGAATGGATGATTCTGAGGGGTCTACCGATGGGGACAGAGCTGAGTCGTGGGGCTGATTTGCCAGACACTACAGCCGGAATACTGTTTCAGCATGATGACCAACGTAAGGTAGGTGTGGGAGGAGTCTATGCGCACCTTGATAGCATTAAGCCAGGCCGCTTGCTCATCGGTACTGAATGATCTCCATTCTCTCCGTACTTGTGGAGTATTACAGTCGCACAAGGCTACTGCAGACCAAAGAACGACCAGAGAAAAAGGAAGGACCGAAGGGAAGAGCATACGAGGTGAGAGACTGGGTCACTGGGTATGGGAACAGAAATAGACCATCCGGTAGTCGCGTAATTTGTCTCACCACCCAGCAGGAGCAGATAGATATAAATGGCACCCGCGAAATCCAACAGTCAAGAAGTCCAGAAGCGGCAATGTAAATCAAATCATATCACGAGATTGCCGATGCTTGGACGTAGACGATATTGGAAAATGCGCTTTAAACGTTCCTACTACCAGTGAGAGCCGTCACTAGGCTAGCGAAGGGCTCTCACTGGTGATAGGAATCAAAAGCGCATTAGATTGGGGAGTTGCAAGCATCATGGTTTCTACACAGCAGACCGCGGATCGGTTCTTCCGACTCCGACTCGAACGGTTACTTTCCATATCGGGAATGATATGCCACGTCCGCACGTCGCACGCACGACCACCATGGAGGACAACGAAGACTCTCACGCAAGCGACGCCAAACGCGTAAGCCTAACTCGAAGGCTCTTGCGATTCAGTTCCATCAATACTGTAAGTTTTTACGCGTCGGAGGAAGCTGCGCCACAACCGCTTTCAATATTCTGCACCTGGGTCCTGGTGACCGCACCATGAACTTATTTTCTTGCGCAATGCCTAGGACTTATGCCAGGCATGGAGCTTCGCGCCAAGAACATTTACGAGACACTACGATACTGTAGTGGCCGCGACGAAGGGTTACTTTGATTTGAAGTCGTGCGGGTTCTGCTGGAATTTCAGTGAGTCACTGACCACTGACGTGTTGATGTAGCCGCGTAGGATTCTCATCCGATTCTTTCGCACGTCATTTTGATGAGTGGACCATACCTAATTGTTGGATCAACTAATCGAATTGTCTGCTACCCATTGGCATGGTACAGTGCAGCTACGTCCGTTTTCCAATGAGTAGGGAGTTACAAAACTAAAAATAATCCAATGATCTAATCAGCGTGATACATCCTATTCAAGGCCGGACTGGCCCGGACACAAGCAATTAGTTTCATCATCAGCGCTTCCAAGCACCGTAATTCTATGGTGGACTATGCGGACAAACCTCCCGTCTAATAACCAGAGTATGGCAGCGTCTAGTTGCTTGACGCATGAGAGTTTGCTCTACCACGCAATGGATACCATACGAATAGCGGTCTCGTATCCCTGGAATTGGGGCACAAGGGTAAATATTTAAAACTTTGGTAAAAACGTGTTCGAAGACGACTGGCGCGGGTCGTGCCACCGAGAACAATACTAGCTAGGGTCCTAGGGAAGTGTTAGGGATACCTTAGCGTCAATCTATTCCTAATGATCCGCGGGTAGTGTAGGGATACCTTACTGTAAGCTACCAGGCTCGGTTGGTGGGCGTAAGATCCAACTTGCCCGCCCAGCCAAGTACAGCTCGAGAAGAGCGATTTTCTAAATTTCAAGCTTCCAGAACTCGAGATTACCGTAAGAGACGCAACAGCGTGCAAAGACGACCAACTTGAAACTGAAGGATAACCGGGTACTCCGGCACGTGACGCATGACGTTCCATGGATCCAGTTTCGCGTGTCGTGTCCTCCTATTAAGAGGCGGTAATGGAAGTCAGCTCCATGGAGTAACGTTTGGAGCAAGGACTTAGATGGGAAACACGCAATCAAGAAGTAGCACCGTCGCAGGCGCTCGCTTCTGGTTGATTGTTCTCCCCTCTCTCCCTCCTCATACTGTATCCTCCGCCGCCAACAGAAGGCATTCTAAAGATCACTGTCAAAGTGGCCTGAGAGAAACTCTTGACACTTGTGATTTAGGGTGTCCTGTCTTGCGGCGAAAGTGACACTATTGTGGCAGTAGCTGAGGAAAGTCGCAAGGTCGCACTGGGACGTGGCCAGGTGCTCGTTGGCAATGTTATCGCGTTGTGTCGTGCGGAAGACGCCCCATGGTGAACGTTCTGCGTTCTGATCCTGCTCGGGGGTCGACGAGGTCCCCGCATCTTACGTGGCGCGGCAACAAGGTGAGATTTTAAGCGCACGAGCGTGAGCGTTTCGAAGAAATCACCCCTATCTAGCAGTTATAGTCAATCGATCGATCGATTATCCCACACTTGGGTCATGTTCGTGCTGGGGTTCGTGGTGGAAAAGGGCGTGGTGGAAAAAGGGCACTGGGTAAACAGACGGTGGGTAATCGGGACACTACCTTGAAGCTGATCGAGAAATTTCTATATATTGTACAGTGACCAATGCGACGACGGCAAGACAAGATAAACAGGTCAAGGGATAGGGGAAGCGACCAGCATAACTGATACCTCAAGTCGCTGACCAGCGCTCTCAGGCCTGGACACGACGACGCTCCCAGCTACTGCCAGTCCGCTTTTTTGATGATTCGGGATACTTCTGCTTTATTATGTGCGCAAAGGGGGTCCCAATCTCCTCACCTGTCGTCAAGCTGCGCTCCACTCTCCCATGAAGTCGCCGTGTTCCCTCTCCGTCTCTCGGCGCTTCTCTTCAGCCCTCTCTGGTGTGACACTGAGGCACTCATGAGGGGGTCGATTGCGATGTCGCTTGAGGGAGTCAGTGCGTGCGAAAAAGTCCCCACAGTGGTCACAAAAGGAGATTTCAAGTGGATGCGCCTCTGTCACCTTGCAGTGACACTTGAAATCCTCCCATTTTGTGAACCTACTGTTGAGACAAAGCCGACACTTGATCTCGTCGACTGCCTTGCGAGACCAGTCGGCTTCCGTGGCTGCGAGCAGTATCCTGTATCCCCGGTGGAAGTTGCTCGGGATCTGATAGAGATGGCCCTCCTCTTGCTGCACCGTGCTGGCCATGAGGTGTGATGCTTCCTCCTCCACGCTCAGGCCATCTTCGACCCGTGGGAGCTGCTGTCCCTGCGCATTGGTCAGCACCCAACCCTGCTGGGAACTCGGTCCTGGTAAGGAATGATGGTACATTCCCTGCGCATTCGGGGTCATGAGCCTCTCCGCTCCGCGCCCTGTCTCCTTAGATGTATTGTTGTTCTTTATTGTTGGGGCCCGGGTCTCAGGCCTGCGGCGGGTCCTGGCCATAGACTGCGCTGCCTCCAGGATCCCACTGGCTTCCCCCTCAACTCGGTTGTGGAGTGGTGCCTCGTGATCCTCCTCACCCACCACAGTATTGCGACGGCGTATCACATGGGCGACGTTAGACATCGACGTTGCAGCTGACCCAACTTCGGCATTTCCTGCCGTAGCTGGAATGGAGGATGCCGCTGGACACCTAAAGGCAGTATTAGTGATGCCAACAGAGTCTCCTTTACGTATGAGGAGAGAGAAGACACTCACGAGGTGGAAGTTGGTAGGGGCCCATTACCAGGGACATGCTGCGGCGTAGCAAGGTAGGCCAGTGTCAATGGTCGATATTTTGTTTACTCACAGTGTACGTGCGGCAAGACTGTGCTATCTGGTCGGTCAATTGCCCCATTAATGTGGTGGGGGCAGGAGAGAATGCGGCGTCATTTATATCATTGAAATTTCGACAACTGGTACAGCTACATGGGAGGTGTTCTAGTGCGGATATTGCGTCCCGATGGGTCTCCTGTGGCACCAGAATCGGTGAGTGACCTCTCATGGCCCAAGGGAGATCGCACGAACAGGAATATCTAGAAGTTGACCAGACTCGAGAACGTAGAAGAACCATAAATCGTCAAGCTCCTCTTCCGTGAGTGGATCACTTTCGGGACAAGGTCCAGGTCTAGTGGCAAATTCAGTGTTGTTGACGCAAGAAAAATCCATGGGTGAGTGATTCCGAAAGTCGTCGTCGTACGTTGCGGAAAGGGTGGGGGGGTTGGATCGAGGACATCTGGGCGACCTGTTTTTATGGACTCGGAGGACCAAAGGTAGCAGCAACTACGTCGCTTGCGAGTTTTAGCGCCCGAAGATCAATAATCAATGTCAAATTAAATGTCAGTCAAAGACCACAGTCGCTTTCATGATGCTAGGCTAAGATACCATATCGGTCCCTGCCTGCGTTCTGATAATACTGTGCCTGGTCTGGGCCAGCCGCGCGTAACTGAGAGAGACACACATTGTCTAATCTGGTCTTTGTGAATGAACGGCCTCGTGTACGTGTACGCAGTAGAAGTTGGACGGAGCTCATGGCTGAGTTCGAGGGGGTTCCTTCGACGAATCAAGAAATCGGCATCTGCTGCTGTCTGCATGAGGAATCTCTGCATGGTTTAGCAGCTGACCGACAGCTGACGAAGGTAAAATACGGCTCACTGGCAGTGTGGTTTGATCCTTTCAAATTTCAAAGGGCCCATTGCATTCGCTTCATCGACAAACGGAAGGATCCCAGCTCCACGGTACAGCTGGAATGGACGCTGCGGCCGTTTGTGCTTTGCCGACTCGGAACAGAAAGCGGTTTTCGGTTCTACGATAGTGATGTGCGGCAGCCTTGTTATCAGGCAGTCAAGTTGCGTACCCGCACTGGCAGGTACGGTCCGTTCTCAGCCACAATCTACACATGACCTCTAGTACGAGTCACGATATGGAATATTTTGCCCCGTTCCGCATCTTCTGCTGTCCCTACTTTGGTGAGTCTGACATACACTCATACAATCTATGACTCGACCATTGCTGTATTCCATAACGTGTTTGTGGAGAAGCTTGGACCTAATTTCAATATATCTCGGGTGCTCGTCGTGGACTTCATGCACGAGTTCGATTCTTCTTCAGTGCGCGGGAAGTGTCCAGGGTTTCCTTTGCGTAGTAGGGATAGACAGACGTTGCATTGATGAATCATACATCATGGCGTTTGATAGCTCTCACGATCGCCATTATGATGGCGGCACGTCATGCAAGCCAACTGCTGGCCACGTGTGCGAGTACTGGCTGGGCGCTGTGTGCCGAGCACTGGCTGCCACAAGCATAGGTAAGAAGACGAGTCGATCCGAGCCGCCAGTGATTTGTGTAGACGGTTACTGTCAAGCAGGTGATATAGTGGTGATAAAGAATTTCATTCGCGTAGCTATCATAATGCCACAGCAATTGAGAAATTGAGATAGATGATCAGCTACAGCACCTTTTCAAAAGTCCCCAGAAGACTTTCGCCATTGGCGTCCTGAATTACACTGAGGTCCAGTTTCATCGTAATAATGCAGATGCTCACAAGTGACGCGACTTCTACCGGCTGTCCGAAATATATCGATGGGAGAAGCACTTCGGTAGAATAAAACTATAAAAGAATCTATTCGAGGTCTCCGTGTGAGTGAGGGCCGGCCGGCCGCCCCAGGCTTCTGGTCTGACAAATCGCATCGCATCTCAAGAGAGCTGTAGCGGCCGTAGGATCCCTCCCGACTCCCATGTCCGCGGAAGCGCCCTAGATGGGTTAAAACGCGGAAATTGAAAAAGTGGGCATGGCGATGATGTGTTTCGGAAAATCGAAAAATATTGTTCGCTTTCAGTCCAGCGTCTGCGGGAAGTAAAATAATCTCAAGCGATACAGTGGTGGCAAATAACGCGCCTAGAAAACTTGTAGATCACGGCACTGGCAGCAGGAGCAGGCAATACGCGGCGGCGCCGCAGGGTGGGTCGCCATCAGAACACCCTTAGAAATAATTACCGACACCGACATTTGCATATCGGATCGGGTGCACTGCTGGTGAACATTCACATGTTCACGTATAGCCAGCCCTCCGTTGGAAACCGATAAGCGGCAGTGGCTCGAACGTACTGTAGCACCGCGAGCGGGGATCCGAGTCGAACCACGGACTGTCACGTGGACTCTCGGCAACACTACTTGCGAGGCAATGCCGGCCTCCTTCGTTTCTTTCCCTTCCCAATCACTTAGATCCTGTTGGCACTCGCTGCTAGTAGCCACCTCATCTAAGTCCCATCATGTCTTCATAAGGTCTGCTCGTGCATTGCAAGTGGGTGTCAGGCTAGAAGAGGGAACAAGCATCCATCTTCCCCGCAGCTACCTGCGGCGCGACTGTGTTCTCACATAGAGTATCCAAGGCGCAGTACAGGGTTTCATTCTTTCGCTAACGTCAGTATGTGTCTATTCAGGTCATCATTAGCACGTCGACGTCCGCTCGCGGCTACTAGTACATCATCTCATATAGCGACACATTGTCACAGCCCATCGAACGACTGTTTTGCCTTCTTCGAAGATGTGCAAGGTCCATTCAAACACGTACTGTAGTACTGCCAATGGCTTCCATTACTATGCATCCATGCATACCGCTTAAAGATGCTGCATATACACCCAGTCAGCTTCTCTCTAGACGCTTAGCAAACACGCGCATGCACAACCAAACGCAGTAACACAGCCTACAGAATAGCATACTTCGCCAGCAATCCTCGCTTTGAGGGTTGCCGCGTTCCCAAGCTTCCAGAGGCGTAAAAGCTCTGTATTCGCACGTTGTACGCGAATACTGTCCTATCAGCGCTTTCTCAGAGCAGGCGCCCTCTCCTTCGTGTTAGGTTAGAGAAAGTGGGGTGCGCAAACTTGATCGATTAAGAGATCGATCAGATATATTAAATGAGGGCAGAAACCATTGGCGGAGGCCGCAGCTGCGATGCGGCTGGGAGACACTCATTCGCGATTTCTGCAAGGGGAAGGCTCATCTCTCTCCGACTGCGCACTCTACGTCGACTTGAAATGGCATCTTTGTGTAGGATCTGTAATCCACAAATTGCTTTGGGGATACACGGAACATTATTCGGCTGGTGGCTGGCAAAAATTCCTCAAAAGGAAAGGCCGCGCTTCCTCGGGCCGATACCGGAACGATATTTCTGGGTGCCATCTCACCTGTGTTGTCTCACACGTCTCTGCTTACTACCACACGACCACCATGGTATCCTTTCCACCTGAGCTCCTCGGGGCGATTGTGGCCGAGGTTCACTCCCTCCCAGACCTTCTACGACTTCGTGAAACTAACACCACTCTCAAAGAATTCGCCACTCCTTTCGCATTTCGATCCGTTGTTTTGGCGAATAGAGATAAGAGCATCCAGAATTTCAGGCTCCTTTCGTGCTCCAGGCTTGCGCCATTTGTCCGCGAGGTTATCTTTCAGTATATGGAGTTGGATCCTAGTATGTTTGTTCAATCAATCAATCAATCAATGCAGACTTATCCTTGCCACTGATCGTATGAACGCAGACAGGAAAAATGAACCTGTATCTCGATATGCGCCACGGGGGTATGATGGAACAGCTTTTGTAGGAGCGCTTGGCCATTTCGGACATCTTGGGTCATTGGAGTCTTTGGTCCTCCGTTTGAGGCAGGATGATGGCCCTTTCAAAGTTAACGTCGGTAGGACGTTAGTGGAGGGATTTTCCTGGCGAGATTATGCTTCAGTTCCTCATCTTCAAGGCTCTGTCAGAAAACCCCATTGGTTTTATTCGGCCTTTAAAGTCACTAACTGTAGACAAACTCCTTCCCCTACCCAACCCGGCTATTGCGACTCCGCCCGTCATAGCTCTCCTCAGCGAACTGAACCACCTAGCCATCAAGACGACTACGCAATGCGCAGCTATTCCAATGACAGATCCACGACTTGAGTGGTCAATTCCAGATTCCCTTTTCCAAAGAGAGGTTGTGCCAGCCTCGCTGGTGTCTCTAGAACTCCATCACACAAATATCCGATCCGCCAATGTACTCATCCCAGTCGCACGAATTCATCTCCCACGTCTGGAACGTCTATCCCTTCAAAGAACCTACTTCAGCGATCAGGGTGCATTGGAAAGTTTTATCGCCCACCATGGTGCGACACTAGTCGAACTAGAAATGTTCCTATGTCCGATGGCATTATCCACCTCGAGCGGCTCCACTGTACGTCCTGGACGTTTCCGTCGATGGTCACAAGTATGGGAATGCTTCGACCACGACCTGAAGGTGCTTAGGAATCTAGTTGTTTCAGAACGGCTTGATTCGAAGGGTGTCGAGGACGCCAGTTATAGTAGGTATGTGGACAACTGCTACCGCTGCAATGCGGTGAAGCTGGGAGTGGCAGAGATAGTTGAAGATGATGGTGCTTTAAAACAATTTGAGAAGAATGTGGAGTCGAGATCGCGGTAGTAGTAAAATGTAAAAAAGACTGTTGCTTTGGTAGCACGTGCAACCAACCCGTATGACTGTTCTCACCCGGCACAGAGCAGAGCTTCTGCTCACTGCAGCTGCAACCGCACTTGCCACCTATTCCCTTCTCTCTCTTTATCACTCTCGCTCTCGTAGGAGCCGCCGTGCAGACCTTGCAGACCAAATCAATCGTGCTCTAGCATCAGGCGCAGCAGAAACCCACATACAACCGTCCCCATCCCCTCGCCACCGATCCCAGCACAGAATCAGCACCAGAGCCAGGACCAGGTTCAGACCATGCAGAGGAACTCGTGCGGGAACAGCTAGCGCGGAACTATGCCTTCCTCCGTGAGGACGGCGTCTCGCGCGTGCGCGCCGCCTCGGTCGTCATCGTCGGTTGTGGCGGCGTGGGGAGCTGGACGGCCGTCATGCTCGCGCGCTCTGGCGTCGCGAAATTGCGCCTCATCGACTTTGACTACGTCACCTTGTCCTCACTGAACCGCCACGCAACAGCCACCCTCGCCGACGTCGGCACGCCCAAAGTACAATGCATCGCCCGGTCGCTGCGCGCTATTGCGCCCTTTGTACAGGTTGACGCTCGCGTTGAGCTGTGGCGTGGTGATGTAGACGGAGCGGAACTCCTTCGAGGTGCAGATTGGGTCGTTGGTGCGCTACATTCTTTCTTTTTTGGCGGGAATAAAAGTGGTTGATGTGTTTTTTTTTTATATCTTTGGTTGGTTTTTTTTGCAGACGCGATTGATAATATTGGTACAAAAGTCGAATTGCTTGCGTATTGCGTGCAGAATGATATCAAGGTGTTCTCTTCAATGGGAGCAGGCGCCAAATCCGACCCAACGCGCATACAAATCGCAGACCTCTCCGCGACACACTATGACCCTCTCGCTCGCGCCGTGCGTCAACGCCTCCGTGCCACCCTCTCCAAATCCGCCCGTTCAACGCCCCCTACGCCCCCCTCCGACCCTTCTGCCTCCACCTCCATCTCAGCCCTCATTTCCACCACCACCACCACCACCACCACCACCACCACCAGTACCGAAACCGAAGTCGAAGGCGACACGACAACGACGACAGCAACAGCGCGCGAATGCTCCATCCCAGTGGTCTACTCTACCGAGGTTCCAAGTGACGTGTCGCTACTCCCATTACCAGATGCCGAATTGGCCAAAGGCTCCGTCGACGAGCTCGCGCCTCTGCGGGACTTCCGCGTGCGTATTTTGCCTGTGCTCGGTCCTCTCCCAGGACTCTTCGGTCTGCACATTGCGACATACGTGCTTTGCGAGCTTGCAGGTCGTCCGCTCGAACGACCTTTGCCGGTGCGCCATCGCAAGAAGCTGTACGAGCGCATGTGGAAGGATCTACTCCACCGCGAGTCGCGCATCGCGCGCAAACAGATCAAGTACGTCTCCTTTCCTCTCTTTTTTTCTCAAAAACCCATCAAAGCTAACAATACAAATTACGTTGTGGCGTTAGTAATCTCCCCTTGACGACGGCGGACATTGCTTTATTGTACGATGACTTTGCGCTCGGGCGCTCTATCGTGCCGCCTCACGCGGCTTCCGTGCGTCCAGCGCTCATACGCTGGGACCCCGTGCGCCACTCAGCCTCGAGAATTGCGTCGTGGCGGAGATGAAGGAGGTAGGGCGTGCGATGCGATGTGTGTTTGGGGTGCCCGAAGAGGGCAAGCCCTCGGAAGCGGTGTCCAAGTCGGACGTCACTCCGCCACTACCACAGCTAAACGAATATGTCGATGCACTCGGAGAGCCGATCGATGAGGGAATTTTGCTCGCTACGGGTATCGTTATCAGAAGCCCTGAAGAAGTGTGGGGCGCCGAGGTTTCTCATGTTGCACAATCCCGCATCGCACAAGCAAGACGGTTCCGCGAGTGGGCATTGGAATAAAAATATATATATTCACATACGCGTCAAATCATCATAATCATCATGACAAGCAAGAAAAGCATCATTTGTGGGTTTCTACTACAAAACTACACATCACAGCAGATTCAACGGCTGATCGACCTCCTCTTTGATGCTAAGTTCGACGGCGATTGCGGTGCGATTGAACGAGAGGAAAGTTAGACCCATCTGGTCGCGAATCCGCGATTCCCAGCCATCCGGGA
Source organism: Russula griseocarnosa (assembly GCA_022884055.1). Lineage (NCBI taxonomy): Eukaryota > Fungi > Basidiomycota > Agaricomycetes > Russulales > Russulaceae > Russula > Russula griseocarnosa. Next base: position 14,776 of record JAGKRU010000097.1, read on the forward strand.
TACGTTCTTCCGTCAGGAATGTATAAATGTCGTTTAGGCGTCCGCCAAAGATCGTCACCAGCGTTGACGCGCTAATCAAGATTGCATGAGTTAAACCATGAACACGTGCATCACAGGCCTAGCATAAACCATTACTCACTTGGATGAGCCAAACATCTTGTGTCCAAAGTCCTGCGAATACTGGCCGTTCGACCGTTGGGCTTCACGACGGCGCTCGCCCAGACGCCGCGAAAGATCGGCAGAGGTGAGAGTGCGGTTGAGATCAAGATCGGACGTCGCTTTGGATACATACGCCACGACGTTGAAATAGGGTGATTCGTTTGGGGGGAGGGAGTCCTGCGACGGGTTGACGCTGGTATGCTGCTGCTGTTGCTCCTTGGATGACAGCGGCGGGCCCGTAGCCGATCTTATCAATGCAGCTACCAATGCGGGGTCTGGCATACCCTGGTGAAATTCTTCGGATGTGTCACGCCCTGTCCAACAAACATCAATCAAATTCAAGTTAGCCCTCAGCCTCATGGGGTGGCTTTCGCAAGCCAAGTGCGGTATAGGGCAGGCAGACGCCGGGGAAGGAGGGGGGGAAGGGTCTAGGGATAGGGATAAATTGTAGTTTTGACACTTACGTACGAGGGATGCGTCATGCTCGATTCCATTATGCACGTCGATGTCTGACAGGTCGAAGCGCCCGGTCCTGTATGAACGGTTGAGGATTTTGGCTATGTGGCGGGGCACGAAAAGGCAGAAGGTAGGAGAGAAATTGAAGGTTGCCCGAATTTGCCCAGATAGCTCGCTGAAAGAGATATTGCGTCCGTTGCGGGGGATGATACCTAGCACAACGAAGCGGATTCAGAAAAAAGCGGAACGTGGACTCGGAATATGGTCAAAGGTAAAAGGGTATGACGTATTTATCAATCGTCGGGGGATATAAACGAAATATATATGTAATTTTAAAAAAAATGGAAGGAATAATAAACAAACCGTGGTTTGCCATTGCGTTCAGTCCGGGACACGAGCAGCGGCTGTCTCCTTCCCGAGGGTGGATATACTCTGGCCATACGCCGCCTTCGCCTGGCTGACCCTTGGGCGTGACGCGGCCGACCTTGCGCTTGAAAGTGACCAAGTTGACAAAGGCGAGAGAAAAGTCCCAGCCCATCAAGGCGAGAAAGAAGATGCCATCGAAGAGGCTCGAGAACGTACCGCGACCGATGCGGCGGAGAGCAGTAATGATGGATACCATGGGGGCCGGGGGTACTATCGCAGAAAGAATGGACCCAGTGGAAAGCTCGTAATAACACACAAAGAGAAAAGGGAAGAAGATCTGTGAGGCCATTTGTCCTCCGCGAATTTATATGTTCTCGCTTCCCCACAGAGCTCGGCCGTCAAATGATATATATGAAGGGAACTTCCTCCTTTTAGCCTAGAAAAACGGGGAATCGCCTCTGGACTCTGGAGCATGCCTGGAGCCACATGCCTCATGCATCATGCCTCATACATCATCGCCGACTCTCCCCGCACTAGCCGCGAACCGAAAGGACCGTTCGATCAGATTGTCTAGACATTTGACGGCGTACGGCGTAAACACTTAAATGATGACTTACCCTTCGCCGTGGGTTTTCTGTTCTCCAAGGAAGTCCGCAAGGAAGTCCGCGGTCACGCGTGATTCTGGGCTCGATCTTTGAATTACAAGCGCGCGACAACTTGAACCACACAATGGCAGGCGCCTATCACATTTTCCCTCTTTAAGCAATGTTATATCAACTCTCCTTTGCCCACTTCTATTGCAGAACTATTAAGATATAAGGCAAGGAGGGGTACCCGATTAAAGACGATAGTATAACTACTAAAGACGATGCAAGAATGAGAACAGTCTCTGGCCTGGGGACGATACGCAATGGGAGACGAGTCGGACGGCGGTGGCAATCTGGTGCGCGTCTCAGCTATCAAACTAGCCGACGGACTCTCATGAGCGCTAAATCCGGTTCCAGACGGTTGCAGTTGCGGCTGTGGCGCCGGCGGTGGCGGTGGCGTGCCGGGAGGGAAGGTGTGCGAGCCGCCGGACTAGGACTAGGCGTGCGTGTACGGTGTCGCGGGGGAACATTGGAATTCTGTGACATCTGAAACACACGCCGGAAGAACCGTCGATGGATGGTGTTACGCGCGGTCCGCGGAGGCTGAGGCGGAGGGAAGGGGAACGAGAGCGGGAGCGGGAGCGGGACCGAGTAGGGGAGGAAGAAGGAAGAAGGATGGTGCGCGAGATCACCGCGGACACAGACGCTACGGGCTGCTGCTGCCGGCGTGATCTGGAGCCGAAGAAATCGACGTCGGAAACGTCCACGTGGGGAGTCGGTAGTGGAACTGGCGGTTGGGAGAGCCTCAGAGGAGGGTGGAGGTGGGGCTGGGTGTATGCCAGTACTAGTGAGTGGAGGGAGGCGTGCGCGGCTGTTGGCGAGGATGGGCATCGGGAGGAGATCGGATGGGCTGCGCGTCATCACCCTTGCCCTCGCCTCGTACCGGCAGCGTCGTGGCGGTGAGTCGCGTATCGTGGAATCCTCGTCGCGATCCTGACCCAAAACCCATTCACATTCACGAACCCATCGGGTCGTATTTGCAGTCCTCCTCCTCCGCGGCCCCGTCACCTAGCGCTTCTCGTCGCAATCTCACAATCTCCTGCATGCCAGCCACCATCCGGACCAACTCGTCCACCATCAACTTGAATTCTTTGCTGCGCCGTTCCATCCCACCGATCTCGTCACGCATCTTTGCGAACATGTCGTCCATCTGGGATTGCGTGTCGTCCTTTTCGTCGACTCTGATGCGCATGTACCAGTGCCATTTCTCGAGGTGGATCCGGCGCGTGATCTCGCCGGGACTGATGCGTTCGCGGAACGCGAAGATACTGTCGACGTAACTCTGCAGCGGAGGCACGTCGTCGCTTTGCGCCGCGACTTCGCAAGCCATCAAGATTGTCGAGAGTGTCTGTGTGCCATATCACATGTACGTGCGTACGTTTGTGAAAAGGGATGGGGAAAAACGGTTCGCAAAGGGCCAAAGTCCAGAAATATTCCACAGAATAGTTACGGAAAAAAGAACTCACCTTCAGTTCAAACAGCAGATGATTCCGAACTTTCTGAAGGAGGAAAGAGCGAAACTCATAGTAATCCGCGTGATCGGCCGACGCAAACTGCTTCCACTCGGCGATCCGGAATCGGAGGTACTGGAGCTCGCGTTCCCATTCGCTGAGACGGGCCTTCAACAAGACGCCACCTTTCTTATGCAGCTCGCCACCATATTGGGAAAGATAGCTAAGGCGGGGAAAGAAGGCCATGATTGCGCGGCGCTAGGTGGTGTAACTGGGACTGGGAGACCATGCGCGCCACAGCGCCCCAACCCGCGCATGAATTCATGGATTAATTTCGGACTGGACTGAGAATGAGTCAGGCAAGCTGTCTGGTTCATACTCTAATTTTGCCACGCACGATGGTGTTGTATACAGTATAGAGCCTGGGCGCTTGCCAGTGGCCATGATGATGGTTCCTTGGAGCTTAAAGTAGGCAACGTCCGAAAGCAGGCGGACCTTTTGCTGTAAAGAGAACTGCACATTTCATTGTTCAGGGCGGGCACTCACCGACTGGGTGTCTCAATAGATAACCGAGCCGTTAACTGCAATTCATCAAAGGCCCAGCGTGGTGACCACGTCGGGTGACGGCGACGGAGCTCGATATCGGACGTGCATCAGGCTTGAAGACTTCAATGGCCAATTCAGTAGACAAACACCATCACGCAGACACATTGCGAAGAACAAGAACATACCAGGTGCACTGGCTGGGTTGTATGGCGATGAGAACTATATTGCTTGTAATATTACCGAGGACACCGAAAACTGAAGTACTGAAGTCAACATGGGTGATGGCTGTGCGGCCCGGGTGCGCGCCGTAGCGCCATCACGCGACCAAACCGGAAATAATACAAGCGGTTGTTTGGTCGCGATGTGGTACAATGAGCGCTGCTGGGTCCCGCTTCAAGGACGATTACTGAAAGTGAACAAGAGCAATTTTTTTCGGACCTTGATACTGAACTCAGATGGATCCTTTCAAGTTACCTGATTCGGCATCACCTGATTATTGTCGGCTTGAGCTAGCTACAGTACATAGGCTAGGCTCACTCAGAGAAAGAAAGAAAACAAAGATATCAAAGTCCGCCACCAAGTACTTAAAGGAACGGCCGAATGCCCCTACCAACAACGATATTCCTAACGGTCAGTTGCATTCCTTGGCCCATCAGACCCTACCCCTCTGCGTAGGCGTCATTCTTCCAAGGGTACTATTGTTCCGTTGCAATACTTGTGATGCGAACGCATCGCATCCCTGCGCACGACTTTCGTCCCACAGCTGCACTGTAGGACGGGCGGTGCATTATGCATCTTCGTCCGGGTTAGGTGCCTTTCAAGGCTCCTTAAGGTTGGGAAGGTTTTGGCCTTCCCTCCAATTCCGTGCACTCTTCACACTGGAATCTTGCGGGCTGAGGCGTACCAGGATTGCCGCCGGTTTCCTGGGCCATTGGCGCCACCTGGGGTACCTTCAGTTTGGAGTCAGCATACAGTATACCTTCCGCAACATACAAGCGGCCTTGCGTTCCGCCATCAGGTTCGTCCCGGCGCTCACCTCAGTTAAAACCTCCTGTTCGTAGGATCCAGACGCCATGGCACTCTGGTTATGCGATGGGAGTTTAGCATGGGGGAGGCGTAGGGCCACGCCGTTGACGGTAACGCCCGGAGCTTGACTACCGGACTCCGTAGCTATGACCCTACGTCCAAGGGCATCGTCGGACACCCGGACTTCCCGCGTGGCCATCCACGCGTCAATCAATTCCAGTCCATCATCCATTGATATGGGCGGATGGTTCTCCGTTGAAGAGGACTATCACAGATAGTCAGACCATTGCCATTGTTGATGTGTAATCCCCAACTTACCTGGAAATGGTTGTCTGAGGCCGGACTCGGAGCAACCGACTGGTGCCCATACGAGGACTCAGGCTCACAATCCATAGGATCCATGGGAACTGTGGTCTGTACCGAGGAATATGAGGTGCGTTGGCTCCTTCCATGATCCCGCAGTGCTGGTTTAATGCCATGCTCGTAGGTGCTCGGTCGTAACAGTCTCTGCACAAGGACGCTGTTCGGCAGTACAGAAGTACAAGGTATCTACCCTGTGTTTGGAAGGTCATGTGGCACAGTGGAATGAGCTCGGTGATGGTCTGGTTTCCTCCTCTGCCATGACCGAATGACCAATGACCACGATGGTCCAGTGGCAATGCTAATTGTTTGACCCTGCGGCGATGCCTAGTACAACGCGGGTCAGTCTTGTCCGCTGGAGAATATAAGGCAAATCCTTTGCGTACGAGTGCCCAGAGATGCCTCAGCCAGAGAAATTGGACATTTCCATCCGCTTGGTACGCGTTGCAGAGCAACAGTGAGCAGTCATAACAGCAGTCATAACAATAAAGAGCAATAAGGTATGACCTTAACCCTAGTTTATGGTTCTACTTACGCCGCTCAAATCCAATCCATCGTAAGGCCGCGTAAGGTTTTCCACTAATTTTCCACTCATTCATTCCCACCAGTCTAACCAGACTAACCCTAGGACACACAAAAGCTGCCTCCATGATCGAGGAAACTGAAGAAATTGACGCCGGAAATCGTCGTGCTAGGACCGGGGTTGCGAGGGTGAACCGGTGAAGGCGGATGTGGGTGTGGATGGTCATGGACTCGCCTAGCTGTGGTTGGCTCTACTGATGATGCGTTGGTGTATCTATAGAATATACCACAATCTGGTTCTACGCGCATGATGACGCTTCCGTGCTCTTCTCGAGTGAGTCTTCAACCAGGATATTCAGTAATGTAGCCTATCTCACACTTCCGTTGCGCAGGCTACGACCGCCTCGCACACCAGACTCGGAGATAAACTTCTCCTTGCTCTGGGCATGAATGATCGTCGTCTCCGTCTGATTTTCTATTTCTAAAACCCAGCATAAAATAATCGATGCTAGAGAGGGTATAAAACAATACAGGTACGTACAGTACAATATGTGCGAGTGCATGTGCGAAGACGTGTCAGATAGAGTATGATACAATGCACGATAGACGGAGGAGAGACGAGAAAATTTTCAAGAGAAATGAAGTAAGCAAAAGGCAAGGCGAGTTGAGCAACAGCGAACTCTTCTTGCGCAGCTAGAGTAATGCAAGATGAATGTAAAAGCTAGAGAGCATGGGCCGTAACTTACGAGCTGCATCACGTCGACTGATTCGACTCCACGTCTGAGTCCTTATCCCAGTCAGAAATTGTGATAGGGTGATCGGAGAGCTGTCGTGCAGCAACGAACGGCCCAATGTTTTTCTGGAAAGGTCCCGATGGCTCAAGCTCCTCCACGAAAATATTATCCAGGCTGGACAACACTTCTGTTATCCCCCGGCGAGCTCTTTCAGGGCGGCCGCGATACCTGTCGCAAACTCCTTGGATACGTAGAGATTCTTCACTGCAGTAAATGGAAGTAAGAGTTCCAGCCACAGGGTGTTCTCGATGGCATCATTCTTCCAAACTAGTTCCGAATATTCATGCTCGATGTAGAGGTCCTCTACCGTGGAAAGGGGTGCAAAGAGGGTTTACAGACCTGCTCGATGGACGAAAGCTGCCAATCTGGTTCTTTGCAGGAGATATTTATCAGAAGATCACCGTAGCCAGACTCAGATGTCCGACATCGAAATGTGACGCTGGCGGTGAAATCATCGAATTGGACATGTGCTTCATCGAGTGCCCTGAGCGTTGGTGTACGATTAATAAATTGGGCGAGTCGTGGGCAGTTAAAATCGATTTGATTGAAGAAAGTTATATCCATTTGGTCGAGTCGAGGGGTGTCGATGCGGGTCACGAGTTCTTCTAAATATTCGGTAACGCCATTGAAAAAAAATACGTCGAGAGCGGAGAGGATAGAGCGTTTGGGCGGAGGCAGACTCTGGCTTTCTCGGTCAGGGCGAGATTGAGGGGATTGGAATTCAAGGGAAAGTACTTCGAGACTGGACAACCCGGAGAGGGGAGCGACTATCGCTTCGGGTGAAATGTACCCGCGGGAATGAGGAATATTAGTGAGCAGAAGCTGGACAATGTGGGTAGCGGACAGAAGCAGTTTTGGCAACCCCGGAAATGGAATGCCACGCAAGTGGAAGATTCGCAGACGTGGCGCAGATCCATCCAAGAATGAATCGGGAATGACTGGTGGTGGTTTATCATGATCATCCAACAAGAGCAGCAGATCTGTCATCTCCGGGAATGACACCTGCATCGATGCCAAGATTTCTTCCAATTGCCAACTCGCAAGGTCCGAGAGGATGACTTCATGTACACGATTGTTCTGCCCAAGTGCTGCGACGATGTTGTCCGTGCCTAATGAGGTCATACTGCCTCTCACGAGGAGAGGCAAAGTTGGCCAGACGTCCAGCGTGTCTCTTACGGGTGTTTTGGCTGTACAATAAAGTTGCAGACTCAAGCGGCGTGGCGATCCAAGGACAAGGCTTCTCCATCTTCGACACACATGAACCAGCGATTGCCATGCCTCTATCCACGTTTTGCCTTCATACGATAGACTCGTATCCACATAGGAAATAAATATTTCTAGTAGAACTTCATCAGGGAGTACGTCGATTCGTATCACCTGGCCTACATTGCATCACGTCGGTCAGCTGCAGTCATTGCGGCATATTGCACGACAAAAGACATACGTTGACTAGTACTGTGGTTGGGTTGTTCCTTCCGAGTCTGGCGACGATTCTTTGCCATCAGAAGTCTTCAGAACAGTAATATATTGGGATCGATATCCCAGGGCGGTAGGAAATGGTGGCGAGGCAAATGCAGTACTGGAGTATGGTGGGGAGAGGCACGCTGCGGCGTCCCGAGACTTTTTGTTGGCTATTGATGCAGCGTGTGAGTCTTTCTTGAAATACAACTGAGAGCGGCCGATCGATGGAGATTTAGTAACGTAAAACGTTCAGTAAGTCCAGTACGTTCAGTGTCGGGATGCGGATAACCGGCTGCTTGAGCGCTGGGGCGCTGCTGGTTTGAGGGCAGCCGGTTAACGCAGATCATCTGCGCTGCAGATGCACGTGATCTTGGCGGCGCTTCCCTATTCTTCGCCGTCAGGCACGGTGTGTAACCCAATGGCTCATGTCGTGCGCACAACTAGGATTTTCGTTTCCGTTCAGCCTATCACTGTCGTCTTCAATGCGTTCAAAGGATGTTTAATCTCATATTAGCCATTCCAAAAATCTCCCCCTTTGTTTCAGTTCAAAATATGACAACTCCACAACTTGAACTTGAACTCCGCAACCTGAACGGCTCTCGACTTCTAATCCCGAGTCTCCTGCTACCACGCAGGCGCAGCTTGAATGTTACATGCAGGCAGGGTGTATTTGCGCTGAAGCAATCACGGAATATCCGAAAACTCATACATCTGCTCGATTTCAACGCGCCTTTGCCGCCACACTGTGAGGTTAAACAGGATACGTAGACGACAGTGGTAATACAATAAGAAGCGGTAGAAAAAAAAAGAGAAGGCATAGGCAAAAGCAATCAGAGCAGGAGAAGGGCGTCAATGTGGTGCGGTTCCAGGATGGAATTCTTCAAGTACTTTAGCGTTCCAGGGCGCAGGGATACATACAACGCTATCAAGATTCTTATTGGCATCTACCGTAGCTAAACTAGGGCGGCGAGATGGGACGCTGTCCAGTGAAAAGGAAAGGGGTGGGATGTACAGAGGAGAGGAGAGAATGTGTGGCGACAGCGGGCGTATGGACTCGGACAGCGGTCCCATCGTAACGAGGCCGGAGTCGCCGAAGGGAACGTAACGCGCAGACGCAGGGGCGGCGATGCAAAAATGAAGATGAACGTGAATTAGAGTCGGAGACGGAGAAGAATCGTTGTTAGAGGTTTAACCCGTTCAGGTCGTTCGCGCCAGAAACAGAAACAGAACTTGGGTAATATGAAATTGACAGCGCTACTGGCAATATTACTGTAATATACAACACCACGCGAAACACAAGGCCGGTACAGTAAGACTGCTTGGACGAGCACTTCAAGTTACCTGATTTGGTATTCCTATAATTATCATCGCTTGACGCTAATTACATCCGTACGCCACAGTACAGTATGTATGTACGCTACGCGGCGCCTACGCCACATACTTGTAATATAGTGTTGCCCAAAGTGGGCTGAAAAAAAAAAACGAAAAAGAGCTATTGAAGTCCGCCAGATATAAAAAAAGAGCTTCCGCACACCTCGCCAACAACGGTTTCACCCTACGTCTGCTGCATTCCTTGGTCCATCGGATGATCGGACCCTCGGCAGGATCCCTGCCAGTGCATCACCCAAGGGTACTGTAGTTCGTCTGCAGAACTTGAGATGCATTCGCATTGCATCTTTCCGAACCGCTGTCTTCCCGCAGGAGCAACGCGCAGCAGGCGGTGCATTGTGGGTCACCGTGCGACGTAGGTGCCTCTGCAGGTCCTTCTTACACGAGAAGGTGACCGATTTGCCACTCGACTCGGTACACTCGTCGCACTGGTACGGGGATTCTGGTGCACCCTGGGATGACTTTTTCTTGGGTCAGCATTTATATTCCATAACAGATACAGTACGCCGCCTTGCACGCTGCCATCAGGTTCGTCCCGGCGCTCACCTCGGGTATAATCTCCTGTGCGCAAGATCCAGACGCCATGGCGCTCTGGTTATACGATGGGAGTATATTCAGGGGGAGGTGTACGGTCATGCCATTGGCGGCAATGCCCGGAGCTTGACTACCGGACTCCGCTATGACCCTACGTCCTTGTTGGTCTTGAGCTTGAAGAATCATCGATCCTGGAATCACCTCGGAGGAAGGTGTACCCGATATAATCCCAAGGGCATCGTCGGACGCCCGGACTTCCCGCGCGGCCATCCACGCGTCGATCAATTCCAATCCGTCATCCATTGATATGGGCGGGACATGGTTCTCCGTTGAAGAGGTCTATCACAGATAGTCAGACCATTGCCATTGTTGATGTGTAATCCCCAACTTACCTGGAAATAATTGTCCGAGGCCGGAGCAACCGGGTAAGATCTTCTGTTGGGACGATCCAGACGCGCTGATCAGACCCTACCCCCTCTGCGTAGGCGTCATCGTTCCAGGGTTACTATGGTTCCCTTGCAGTACTTGTGGTGCGGACGCATCGCGTCTCTACGCACGACTTTCGTCCCACAGTACGGGCGGTACATTATGCACCTTCGTTCTTGTCAAATGTCTTTCAAGACTCCTTAAGGTTTTAAAGGTTCTGGCCTTCCCCTCCAACTCTGTGCACTCTTCGCACTGGAACCCTGTTGCGGGCTGAGGCGTACCAGGATTGCGTCTTGTTCCCTGGGCTATTGGCGCCGCCTATGATGCCTTCAATTTGGAGTCAGCATACAGTATACCTTCCGCAACCATCAGGTTCGTCCCGGCGCTCACCTTGGGTAATACCTCCTGGTAACATCCAGACGCAATAGCGCTCTGGTTGTATGATGGGAGTTTACTTAGGGGGAGTCGTAGGGCCACGCCGTTGACGGTAGCACCCGGAGATCGACTTCCAGGCTCCGCAACTGTGGCCTTACGCACTAGTTCTTGAGACGTAGTCCATCCTGGGGCAACGCCACTCTGCATTTCCTCAGGCCTTCAATGTTCTGGCCATGGTGAAGTTGGCACCACGTCCAAGGCATTATTAAATCGAGGCAGACACCAGCAGCCGATAGCTGTTTCTGGCCCTGCGGGTCGGCGGTCGGCCAGCATTGGATCCCCCACACCACAGAGTTCCTCCGGGGTAAGGCCGCCCGGAAAGACGGGTCGTGGGGCCTATCACAGATAGTCAGACTATTGTTAATGTGTAACTTCCTACTTACCGTGGAACGGGTGTTCGAGGCAGTGGCGGTGGCCTGTGCAACCCTCCGCTAGACCCACTAGTGCCCATTCAGAAACGCGACCGAGGGCTTCCTCGGTTCATGGGACCTATAGGAACTGTGGGCGGTAGCGGAGGACGCGAAGGGCGTCGACTCTTCTGCCAGACTAATGCTATGGTTGTGGGTGCTCGGCCGTAACAGTCTCTGCGCAAGGACGGCTGCTTTATCAGTACAGAAATACAAGGTGTCTACCGGGACGATCATGCGATAGTCCTCTTCTGCCAAAACCAGCCACGGTGGCAGCCCATGAAATAAGACAGGGTGGCACAGGTGACTCAGTATTGATTTGTTAGCCCTGCGGCGACGGCTATACGTAGGTCGGTCTTGTCCGAAGGAGTACACAAGGCGAATTCTTTGAGTACGACTGCCCAGAATGCCTCGGCTAAAGAACAACGACACTTCCATCCGTCTGGTATGCGTTGCAGAGCCGTGGTCGTACTGTAGATGTACAATGTCAACAAGTGGTCAACAATAACCGATGACCATGACCTTGATTTGTAGTTCTGCTTACACTGGGGATGCCGATTCCATGGTTTTCAACTCATTCCCACCAGTCTAACCCCCCATGCTGCCGCCGTGATCAGGAAACCGAAGAAATTGGCGTCGGAAAGAGATTTGGGGAGCTGGTAGGACCGGAGGTAGCGAGAAGCTAAGGGTGTGCGCGAGAATGGGCGTCGCGAGGAGCTAGCACGGATTGCGCACTATCATCCTCACATTGGCAGCGTCGCGGAGGTGAGCCGTGTGTCGTCGCGCTCCTGATTCAATCTGTTGAAGAACCTGTCCGGCCGTGATCGCAGTCCTCCTAACTCTGCAGCGGAGGCACGTCATCGCTTCGTGCCGCGTGTCTGTGTGTTGCATGTAGCGTACGTTTGTGCATGGGAAGGAGGGGGGAGGGATGGGATCAATTTGCAAAGGGCTAGATCAGAAATATCACCGAAGGGTCACGAAAAAGAACTCACCTTCAATTCAGAGAAGAAAGAGCGAAACTCATAGCAATCTAGTGGTTGTCCAATTTCTACTCAGACTTCATCGCTTGGGCTTGTTGGTTTGCTGAGAGTGTCAGGAAAAGTTGAATTGACCCTTTTTGGTGAGCCAATGGCAAGTCGAATATACAGTTGAGTACTGATAGGAGAATAGGAGACAGCCACAACGACCCACGTTGACACGTCGGGCCCTCATCGAGCCTCATCGCTGTCCATAGCTAGCTCTGGCTCACCGCCCTTACCATACACGCCTAAACATACTGCGTACTCTGTGTCCGCCTCTGTGCTTCTTTGGGCGCGCCGCGAATTTAAAAAAAAGTCGAAGGCGCTCGTCACACACGGATGATGTGCATACGGTACAGGACCGAACTCACGGGCGTGATAACTTAGGCATTGTGAGTGATGAGATATCTCAAAGTGCGACTTTACGATGCGGTTCACTAACTTCAGTTTTATTCAACGAGATCTGAAGCTTGAAGTAGGACGAGATGCCTCAGCAAACGCAATGAAATCAAAAGTAGGATTCGATAAAGAACAACTGCCAGCCAAGTCTCTTACCATCAGCCACAAGCCCTTAGTTGATGAGTGCCATTCTCTGAATTATAATAACAAGACGTCGACGACGCCGACCTCGACTATCGTCCCTCTAGATGGCAGTCAATAAGACCTTGGCATTTCCGTCTTTCTTCATCGGTTACAAGCACTCAGAGCCGGTGATTGCAGCCGATGGTCAAGAAGGGCGGAACTCGATATTGGTTTTGTGTCAGACTCAACGACTTCAGAAGCTAATCCGATGAACAAGCAGGCCTTGCGAAGAACAAGAATATACCAGGAGTAGCTGGATCATACTACGTAGTAGTGGTGCCGAGGACTCCGACGTCCAAGTTGCCATTGTACTGCGCTACCATATCGGGGATGGCTGTGCATTGTAACTGGATTGTGCGCTGTCCCAAAATCCCAAACCGGAAATACAATAATGGATGAGCCCAAGACCAGGGTGACGATCACCCGGAAATGAACAAAGAACATGATATGGAGCTCTTCAAGTTACCTGATTCGGTAATTTCGCATATGCTGATGTGTCACCTGACCTGACAGTAAGTACGCTACATGCTTGTAATATCACCCACTTGGGCGGGGAAAAAAAAAAAAACAAGAAGTATTCAAGTCCGCCGCATATAAAAGGAATGCTCGAATGTCCCACCAACGACAGTTTCAACTCCTACGTCTCTTGGTGTTGCCCCATCGAACCCTGCCCCGGGCCCTCTGCATCCAACGGTACTGTGGTTCCTCGGCAGAACCTGCGATGCATTCGCATCGCGTCTTTTCGCGTCACTGTCTTCCCACAGGAGCAACGCGCAGCAGGCGGTGCATTGTGGGTCACTGTGCGACGTAGGTGCCTCTGCAGGTCCTTCTTACACGAGAAGGTGACCGGTTTGCCACTCGACTCTGTACACTCGTCGCACTGGTACGGAGATTCTGGTGCACCCTGGGATGACTTTTTCTTGGGTCAGCATTTATATTCCATAACAGATACAGTACGCCGCCTTGCACGCTGCCATCAGGTTCGTCCCGGCGCCTACCTTGTTTAAAATCTTCTTGGTGTGACTTCCAGACGCTGTAGCGCCATGGTTGTCTACTGGGAGTTTAAAATGAGGGTGGCGTAGGGCCACGCCGTTGACGGCAACGCCGGGAGTTTGACTTCCGGGCTCCGCAACTGCGGCCCTACACGCTATTTCTACATCTTGAGATATACTCCGTCCTGGAGTCCTGTCGTAGCACCGGGCAATATTATGTGCCCCATTGTGCCACACATCCGTCGCTAAGGGTGTCTGACTCTGCGAGTCGGCCAGAAATGCATTTCCCGACACCAAGTCCTCGTTCCTCTGTCCATGCCTTGGGAATTTGACTTGGCGCGGGTCCTCGTCCCACTCTGCTTCCTCATACCTCCGTTTATTTCGCTCTGGCCACTCGGCAGATGTACCCGGGTTTAAGCCGAGGGTATCATTGAATCCCCGAACTTGCCGCTTGGATCTCCAAGCATCGACCAGCTTCAACAACCCGTCATCCATCAACACGTTCTGCCTTGAAGAATCGGCTCCCCGCGGGGTAACACCGCTCTCTATTTCCTCGGGCCATCGAGGTTCTGGCCATAGAGGAGGAATTGTCTCCATGTCGAGCCCATTGTTAAACGTCTCATTGAGGCAGACACTATCAAACGGTAGGTATTTCTGGCCCTGTGGGTCGGCCAGCACCTCATCACCCATCTCACAGAGTTGCTTTATGGTAAAGGTCCCGGGAGATACGGACCATAAAGCCTATCACAGGCAGTCAGATTATTAATTGATATGCCGCGCCCTACTTACCGGGAAATGAATGTCCGAGTTGACAGCCCTCCGCTGGATGCCTTGATGCCCGTTCCAGAATGCAGGTTCACCACCCATAGGACCCATGGATACTGTGGTCTGTAGCAGAGAACAGGAGGTGCGTTGATTCCTTCCATGACCGTACACTGCTGGCTTAATGCTATGGATGTGGGTGCTCGGTTGTAACAGTCTCTGTACAAGGACGGCAGTTTGACGGTACGGAAGTACAAGGTATCTACCCTGCATATGGGAAGATCAAGCAATAGCTCGGTCTGGTCGGTGATGGTTTTCCTCCTCTGCCATGGCCTGCGGCCCATGCATAGGACTGGATGGCCCAGTATTGTTTTAGCCCTGCGGCGATGCTTACACGTGGGTTAGTCATGTCTGTAGGAATAGATTAGGATAATTACTTGCTTACGAGTGCCCAGAAATGTCCCAGCTAATGGACGAGGAACCTTCCATCCGCTTCATACGTGCTGCAGGGCTACTGTATGGGTCGCACATGTAGAAAATAAAATAACAAATGACCTTAACCCTGATCCGTGGTTCTACCCTCGGCAGACGCCGATTTGACCCTTACTGCAATCCCAAAGGCGTACAAAGGAGAAAGAAAAATAATAGAGCGACACGAAACGTTAACAAGACAGAAGAGGTTGGGAAACTATCAATAATCGACCTTATACCACTTTTCCCCCACCAATTCTCTATCCCAGACAGAGATGGCGACAAGGTGATTAGTGAGCTGTTGCGCAGAAATGAACTGTGTAACGCCTTCCTGGACAGGTTTTGATGGCTGGAACCCCTCCAAAAATACATTTTACAGAACAGGCAACACTCCTGTTGTTCTTCTCCCGGTGATCTCGGGCGCGATACGCCGCATAAATAGCTCCGATAGGTAGAGATTCTTCACAGCTGTATATGGGAGTAAAAGGTCCAGTCATTCAGTGCTCTCGATATCATCCTTCCAAATGAGTGGTGAATCCACGTCGATATAGAGGTTCTCCATTGTTAAGACGAGACACAACACGGTACAGATTTGCTGAAATTGACGAAGCCTGACTTGAAGGCCACTACCAAAGATGATGCGCCTCTTCATATGCCCCGAGTGTTGGCGTGCGTCTGATGAATTGATTCAGTTCTGGGGCTTTGAAGTGAATATCATTGACGAACGTTGTCGACAACCGGTAGAATCGAGGCGCATCGATCCGGGCCACAAATTCCTCCAAGTAGTCATTCGACCCTTTGAACGAAAAGTTCGTGAGAGTGGGGAGGCTGACCAGATATCCAAGGTCTTCCTTGCAGGCGGGTGGGTCCAACAACAAATTTGCAGATTCAGGCGACGTGGTGATCCGAAGACAAGGCATCTTCACCGCCGACACACGTGTACCAGCGATTGCCACGACTCTATCTTCCTTTTCACACCGTACTTGATCAACTGAGGGAAATCCAGATCTTGATATTTGAACACATAGAAATCAAATATCACCAGGAGGTCGTCATCTGGGAGGTCGTCGATTGTTGATACCTGACTTATATACCTTTGAATCAGCCAGGAGTCGTTGGGAGATGATGCTAGTGCACAACAAGAAACTTACGTCGATTGTAGGGATGTGCGAGATTGTCTGCCACCAGCGGGCCTTCGAAATCCCGAACAGGGAGACTAGGAAATGAGAGGGAGCTGTAGTGCTAGAGTCTGGTCACTATGGTGGGAAGACCTGATGACACTTTGTTATGACTAATCAATACAGAGAGTGACACTCTGAGAGGTCGTTGATGGGGGGATTCGGGGTTCGGGGAGACTTGAGACTCGGAGGTTTTGACTACGTAAAGAGACGCACAATTCGGACGTTGGCATTGAGCACGGGCGCTTCTTCATCGAGCTTCATCCTTTCCCGCCTGCCTGCACTCACGGTCTTCACGAATTGTTTTATTTTCTATCCCCCAACGTACTGTACTCGGTCAAGCAATGAAAATACCATGTTCACGATCGAGTACACGCGGCGATCGAACACGTCACCACGACTCCAGGCGAAACAGCGTCGAGGCGGGTCCCATCTTGCCCATGCAGTCCTGCTCACCTCCTTTCCAGCGTCCATTCCCCATCGCGCCATCCCTGTCGCCCATCCATCATCACCGCATTCCCTTCAGTTGTGCCGAAGCTCTGTAGAAGTGAGACCACGCTAGAAAGTTCGATTAAGATAGTTTACAATGCATCCGGTCGTCGTCCGTCACTGGACCGTCAGTGACTTATCTTCTATCACTAAGGCTCGAAATTATAAGATGGTGTTCACATTCTGTATGATACAGGCCCGATTCCGTGTGCCCTTCTGCGCTTGGTGGAACCCGGAGGGTACTAGGTGAGAAAGCACTGTTACATTTCCGTTCTCCATTATCTTCTCTACCGTTGCAGTACCGATGCAAAAATGGGTGATATAGCATGAGAATCTTACGATTGGGCGTGGTCTTTGGGCGAGCGGGTGTGTGACGGCACGTGCCAGTGCCATCCTTGCCGCTGTAGCTAGTCCTCGCTCTTTTCGTTTTTCCCCTCCCGCAGAACGCTCGCAAATCTACCTGGAGCGGAGGACCGCTCAGCTCCCTACCGGTCACCCCTGGACCTTCCACTAGTACCCCGCGTCACTATAAAGTTGAAGTTAACAAGGCACCAGTTCTACCGAACCGTGACCTTATCAGCGATGCACCGTACCGTAACAGATTTACAACATTTATAGGTACAGTCTGGTCACGCCGGGAGCCTGCAGCGCGACGGAGTTCTCCCGCCCACCCGCGCCCGCGCAGCTGGCACGTCCCGTGTCCTGGCCGGGCCAGAGCGATAAGCGTACTACCCATACTGTACATACACCATATTCTTTATTAGAGTTCATAGTTTAGTACAGTCGTATTCAACACAATCGCGAGATATTTGAGTGACAACCAAAGACATTCAGTACAGTACAAGGAACAAGCGACCTTGAGCCTGATCGTTACTCTCGGCGGGCACCGATTTGATGCGTAGAGCGAGTACAAAGGAGGAAAAATAGCACGGCGACACGGAACATTAACGAGACGGAAAAGGGGCAACTATCATCGACCCGCAACGACTAGTCCCACAAGAAGTCTCTATGCCAGACTGAAATGGCGACAGGGTGGTTGGTGAGCCGTCGCGCAGAAATGAACTGCGCAATCCCTTTATGGACTGGTTTCGACGGCTGGAGCCCCTCCAAGAAAATATTTTGAAGAGCGGGCAACACTTCTGTTGTTCTTCCCCCAGTGAGATCTTTCAGGGCGAGCGCGATAGGTGGCAAAAATAGCTGGGATAGGTAGAGATTCTTGACAGATGTAAATGGAAATAAAAGGTCGATCCATCTGGTGTTCCTAGTATCCCCAGCGAGTGGTGAAGATAGCATCCCGTCGATGTAGAGGTTCTCCATCGTTAAAAGGGGATGCAACGACAAGGTACAGATTTGGGCCAGGGATGAAAGCTGGCGATCTGACTCCCACCACAAGATTTTTACTTCGACCATTCTGTGGCTAGATGGCTCAAGGTGAGATTGACGAAGCCTGACTAAAACTTCGTTTTTAAGAAAGATGAGACGCGCTTCATCATATGCCCCGAGTGTTCGCATGCGAGTGATGAATTGGTTGAGTTCTGGGGCCGTGAGGTCAATATTATAGAAGAACGCTGTCGACAACCGGTAGAGTTGAGGGGCATCGATCCGGGCCACAAATTCCTCCAAGTATTCGTTGACCCCTTTGAATGAAAAAATCGTGAGAGTGGGGAGGACAGAACGAGTTTGCGGAAATGGACGTTGGTTATTGAGACCGGGAAAAGATTGAGAGGATGCGAAATCAAGTTGAAATGTTTCGAGGCTGGTCAACGTGGAGAGGCAAGTGGCCATCGCCTCGGGTGAAATGTACTTGGAAGGAGGAATATTGTGAAGGTGAAGATTGACGAGGTGGGTGGCGGACAAAAGTAGCTTCGTTAATCCCGGAAATGGGATGGTATCCAAGGCGAAGTATCGCAGACGTGGGGCAGATCCACCCAAGAATGAATCGGGGAGAACTGGCCCGTACGAGTCGCCTTTAAAGGACAGGTTCAGAGCTGTGAGCTCCGGGAATGGCACTTGCATTGCTTTCCAAAGATTTTTTATCCAAATATTTGATCCCCAACTTGAAGGATCATCCCTTCGCGAAGTCGTATGGCAAACGAGGTTGACTTGGCTTATGTGATCGCTGTACTCAAGTTCTGCAATGGCATCATCCACTGAGTCTCCGGAGACACCACCTAAAACGAGGATTGGGAAGGCTGGCCAGACATCCAGGGTCTTCCTTGCAGATATTCTGGGTGTATAACAACAAATTTGCAAATTCAGGCGGCGTGGTGACCTGAAAACAAGGCCCCTCCATCGCCGACATACGTGAACCAGTGATTGCCACGACTCTATCTTCCTTTTCATACCGGACTTGATCAACTGAGGGAAATCCAGATCTTGATATTTGAACACATAGAAATCAAATATTGCTAGGAGGACGTCATCTGGGAGGCCGTCGATTGTTAAGACCCGACCTACTGTACATCGCATTGAATCAACCAGCAGTCGTTGGGAAATGGTGCCAGTGCACAACGAGAGACTTACGTCGAATGTAGGGAAGTGAAAGATTGTCTGCCATCAGCGAGCTTTCTCTATCGGGGCCAACGGGCCAGGGTAGTTAGGAAACGTGGGGACCGTGGTGCTAGAATATGGTCACTATGGTAGGAAGTCCTGATAACGGAGAAACTTTGGAGCGGGGCCTATATCACGATACTTTGTTATGACAGATCAATGCAGAGAGTGGATTCCCTTGACATACGACTGAGAGGTCGTCAATGGGGATTCGTTGAGACAATGACTCGGATCAGAGATGACGCGATAACGTCACGGTACTCGGTCCAGTCAGGGCTTTCCACGTGACCACGACCCTAGGTCGAACAGAACAGTGTCGCATGAATGCTATGACTTTGGAGACGTATTTGCAGAAGCTGAACAGGCAGCGAAATGGGGTCTCATTATTACGAATTCGCGCTCATGGTCGCTGTCTGTTTGAGCTTGGAATAGATCGGACCTGCTAGGGCTACGATAGATAATGGATATACCACCTTCCGCGTATGACCTCATTGTGTACATCCAGCGTCTACATTGGGCGCAGCGCACAGAACAACGAAGTACAAGATTTAAATGCAGCCATCAACGAAAGAACTGCCCCGATTAGTGTCGTATATTCTGAACGGACGATGCGGCAAGCCAGGACTCTCAGTTCATCTTCAGTTGGAGGTGGTAGGTTCCTCCCAGCCCCTCTGCGACACCGCCGTAGATTCACACTCCTGGGTAGGTGCATGAGGCGTAGGTTCACGAGGTTCGCGCGGTGCGCTGGGGCCCCGCATTCGAGCTGTGAAGAAAAGTATGGAAACTAAATGGGTGATGGGAATCGACGAATACACACCGGGCGACTTGCGCCCATGAAAGCTTGGAGGTGGCAGGAGTCTTGGCACTGGATCGAGCTAGAGGAATGGGCTGGGACTTGACAGACAGAAGGAAGAAGAGGCTGCGGAACCATTGGCGGTTGAGGTTGCACCTGCGCCCGTGTTATAGCCGCATGTCCCGGCTTGGGTCTCCGAGGTGCTGCGTCAGCCGGTGTAGCTATCAGCGCCGGCAACAGTGGGTGATTCCCCCAGGTATCAGAGGAACATTGAGTGTTACCGTTTGCGGCAGGTGATGTAGGAACGCCGCCATGTGTGTGAGAATGATTGCAGTGAGAGTCGCAGTGGCCACCAGAGCGATCGCCAGTAACGCCACCACGCCCTCCTCTGCCTCATCGGGACTCGCCTCTCTCTCAAGTCGGTATAAGTCCTTAGATTGGCCCTAATGAATGGAAGGTTTTTTGTTGAAACAGCAGCCCATTTTCCCGCATGGCCTGATGTAGAATAATGAGAGAAAATATAGAGGATAAGGGCAATATACTCACTCTCGGCGATACGTGCGGCAACAACTGGGATGCCGCGCGACATGGTCGAGTTTGAAAGCCATGTCCAGCTGTACAGTCCATTGCGTCGACTCGAAATTATGCGTTCGGAATTGGGAACACCGTGAGAGGAAGGCCCTGCCGTGGTCTCCAGAAGGTGATGTGGGGACGATGTTGCGGGAATCCGTAGACCTCGGCTTGCAGGACGCTGAAACACTATCATTGATCACGAATAGCAATCAAGCGCGAAATTTTGATGAGTATTTTTTGGTCAGGGGATCGTAGGCGACATTTCGTGAGCGACG
Organism: Russula griseocarnosa; assembly: GCA_022884055.1. NCBI lineage: Eukaryota > Fungi > Basidiomycota > Agaricomycetes > Russulales > Russulaceae > Russula > Russula griseocarnosa. The sequence goes on from JAGKRU010000097.1 coordinate 35,439, forward strand.
ACGTTTCCTTCCTATTGTCGCTGTGGGTATGGCTGGACTGTCGTGGCCTTGTCCTATTGCCGTTCCCACTCATTGATAGCATCGTCTGATTGAGAACGGGAGTGAGTGGATTACGCCCCTCAATACTGTATGTTGAAGACGCGCAAGCGCGGAAGGAATATGGTTAATAGTGTTTGTGCGCGGGAGGGGGGGGGGGGGGGGGGAGTTGGGGGGACTCACCAACATCAGATTGGCACTGTTCGCGGATGACGCGATCTGATGGCTAGAACCCTCCAAGAAAACATTTTGCAGAGAGGGTAACACTTCTGTTGTTCTTCCCCCAGTGGGCTCTTGCAGAGATAGCACGATACGTGGCGAAAAGGACTCGGATAGGTAGAGATTCTTGACAGCCGTAAACGGAAGTAAAAGTTCCAACCATTCGGTGTTCTCGATATCATCCTCCCGAGTCAGTGGTGAAGTAGAGGTTCTCCATTGTCAAAAGGGGTCGCAACGACAATGTACAGATTGTCGCTAGGATTGGAACCTTCCAACCCCACACGATTTCTACTTTGTGTATCGAAGGTAGGCGCTGCGAGCAGGGAATCGTCGTCCTGGAATAAGGGAAGAGAGAGATATGGAAGAGATAAAAGAGGGTGAGATAAGATGAGTGTGAGAGAGATCACCTGAGATCGTAAGAACAGCTGTTCCACAGACGGTCGTCGAGAGAAAGGAGTACGCAGGTGAGAAAAGAAAGAGGGAAAGAAGGGAACTCTTCGATTAGACACAGTTCGATTCGATGAGTCGAAGAGAGTTCTTATTATATACATGAGCAGTACCTGTCGGCGAGTCTAAGTTTTGTATAGTAACGGCGACCTTGGGGGTGCAGGTGACAGTGATTGAATGGAGATATGTAAGTATATGAAGGGAGAACTAAAAAGAGGTAGAAGAGAGGGTGTACGGCTGCCGCGTGGAAGTGGCTTGGTGTCGGTAAACGTTGTTTGGAAGAGCGAGACAAGAAACAGAAAGGAAAGAGAGAAATGAAGGGAAGGGGAGTAAAGGCAGAAGGGACTGTGATTGGGACGCGTAGGTCATCTTGTTTGCGAGCTTTGAAGGGAGTTTTGTTGTGTCGAACATAGAGGCGACGATGAGATGAAGAAAATCAACAAGGTCACGTGAGGACGGGCGCTGATTGTTCCAGGGACCCGGGCCATTCTATGGTCAGATCGCTCAGGTTGAAACTGACGAAGCCTGACTCGAGCGCCCGTATTAGTACCAAAGATGAGATGCGCCTAATCATATGCACCGAGTGTTGGTGTGCGATTGACGAATTGTTTGAGCTCCGAGGTGTCGAAATCGAAGTCTTTATCATCGACGAACTCTGTCGACAACCGTGAGAGTTTAGGGGCATCGATCCGGGCCACAAACTCCTCCAAGTATTCGCTCACCCCTTTAAACCTAAAATACATGAGAGTGGGGAGGACAGAGCGAGATGGCGGAAATGAACGTCGGCTTTCGAACTCGGGATGAGATTGACGGGGTTCGAATTCAAGTCCCAGTGTTCTGAGGCTGGTCGATATGGAGACACAAGTGACCATCACCTCGGGTGAAATGTACGCGGAAAAAGAAGTATCGTGAAGGTCGAGCCTGACGAGGTGGGTGGCTGACAAAAGTAGTTTTGGTAATCCCGGAAATGAAATGTAATGCAAGGAGAGGTACTGCAGACGTGGAGCAGAACCTCCCAGGAATGAATCGTGGATAGCTATAGCCGACTCGCGCGTCCAGTATTTAAATGACAGGTGCAGATCTGTGAGCTCCGGGAATGGCACCTTCATTGCTGCCAAAAGATTTGGTACCCAAAAGTCTATAAAGTGGAAATCTGTACAGCAATGGAGGTTGATTTGACGTATGCGGTCGCTGTACTCGAGTCCAGCAATGACATCGTCCACTGACGTTTCGTGGACATTTCCCTGAATGAGGAGGGGCAAGGCTGGCCAGACATCCAGGGGCTTCCTTGCAGATTGTTTGGGTCCATAATAAAGTTGCAGATCCAGACGACGTGGTGATCCGAAAACAAGGGATCTCCACCGTCGACTCACGTGGACCAGCGATTGCCACGACTCTATCTTCCTTTTCGTATCTTGATGGCGGAACAGTTCATCAGATAATATTAGATCTTGATATCTGACCACATATAGATCAAATATTTCAAGGAGGACGTCATCTAGGAGGTCGTCGATTGTTAACACCCGACCTACATTGCATCGAATCAGTCGGCAGTCGTTGGGAGATGATGCCATTACACAACAAGAGACTTACGGGGATGTGAGAGATGGTCTGCCATCAGCGAACCTTCGAAATTCCGGTCTATTGGGACCAACGAGCCAAGGAGGCTAGGAAACGAGGCAAGGGGACCGTGTGCTAGAGTATGGTCACTATGGCGGGAACTTGATGACGGGGGAATCTTTCGAGCGGGGACCTATGTCATGACACTTTGTTATGACTGGTCAATACAGAGAGTGAATTCCCTTGACATACCACTGAGAGGTCGTTGATGGGGATTCGGCGCTCGGGGAGAGTTGACTACAGTAGACGCCCATTGGACCCGGAACCTAGCCGTGGGACGACGTTGGCATAGAGAGCTTGAGCAGCTTGAGCGCTTGAGCGCTTGAGCACAGGTGCTTGTTGCTTCATCTTTTCCCGCCTGCGGCCTGCCTGCACTCACGGTTTTCACGAATTGTTCATTACTTTCTAACCCCTAACGGCCTAGCATAGTCTGTCGAAGCACCGAAAAGAACTATTCTCCCATGTTCACCACTGGCAACCAGTACACGCAATTGAATATACTGTACTACGCCAGCACGACTCCAGGCCGCGTCGAGGCGGTCCCATCCCATACTACTCAACTCTTTTCCAGCACCCATCCCAGCCTTGCTTTCGCCTATCTATACCCCTCAAGCTGTGCCGAACCTCTGTACAGGTGAGACCGAGCTTGAAAGTTCAATTAGGATAGCTCACAATGCCTTCGGATCGTCATCTGTCAACTTCTTTCGTTTTATAGTAAACCCCTCTATCGCTATTTCTCGTCCTTAAGTACAAGATGATGGTGTTCACATGCAGTATGATACAGGTGCGATTCCGCGCTTGGTGGAACTCGGGGTTACAAGGCGAGAAAGTACTTTTACATTTCTCTTCTCCCTCCCCCTCTCCATCATGTTCTCTACCGTTACAGTAATGATGCAAAAATGGGTGATGTAGCATGAAAAACTTACGATTGAGCGTGGTCCTTCGGCGAACGGGTGTACAGCGGTGACGGCACGTGGCCATCGATTTTCTCTTCTCGCCACCACTGCTGCTCGTCCTCGCTCGCTCTCTTCGTTTTTCCCCTCCCGCAGAACTCTCGCAAATCTACCTGGAGCCGAAGGCCTCTCAGCTCCCTACCAGTCACTGCTGGACCTTCCACTACCCCGCGTCACTCCCGACACGCAAGACTCAACTGCTAAATGTTCTCCGGCCAAAACTCAACCGGAATGGTGTCGACCCGGCAAAATTTGCTAAGATTACCCGTAAGCTCGAGGCTTGCAGTCGAATGAGTGTCATGGTTTTGGAGGTCAATCTACAAAAGTGATCTTAACAAGCGGAGAAAAGTAGGCAAGATGTTCAGTTTATCCTTGTATCAATATGGCCATAATAACGGTGGCACGTGCTGCGCCCGGGCCCTAGCTCTAGCCGAGTGAGCCCCAGCTAGCTGGTAGTCCTCGGTGCCCAGCCCGAGCAAAGAGAAAGCCGAAGTTGGAGCCAGAGAAGGACATCCGGAGCAGAGAGTGTGAGTCCCAAGAGAGACCTAGCCTGCACCCATACAGAGAGAGACGCCAGAGAGACGTAGCGTGCATCCCGACAGAGCTTAGCGCGAGAGACAGAGCACTGAGAGCAGTGAGCGCGAGGACCGCAAAGGAGCCCGGCCCGGGAAAACCGGCAAAGTGAAAGCACCGTGAGTGAGTCCAGAGCAGTGAGTGAGTCCAGAGCAGTGAGTCCAGAGAGAGAGACCCCAGAGACGTAACCTGCACCCCAGACCTACGCTACAGTAAGTGCTCGAGAGATAGGGGTCGCGGAAGCAAACGGAGATGGGAGTGGTGGAGATTTTACTGATCTGAATCGCCACATGGAAGTTTGTTGTCTCGTTTGGTTTGTGTCAGCAGTTTATCCCCATTTCCAATTAGTGTGTTTATATTATCGTACACCCCCAACCCTTTGAGGCATCCTGAGGACACCTGATCGATGACTCAGCTGAGGCTGCACTGAAATGTGAAACGAGACCGTTATCGTCGGTCACACTGAGTATATTCCGTGATAATAAATTTAGTTGAAAGCCAAGTAATTTCCTTTATGGGTGTTTTCCCGCCCTGAGTGTCGTGCTAGCATTTACTCAGGAGCCACTAAGCATGAGACGGAGCGGGATGATCGAATATATCTCGGCAGCGTTGCCAAGTGTCCCTGTAATAATGGTCAAAGTACCCTGCGGCTGAACTGGCATCTGTCCTGAGGATGACCTCGGCTAAGTGTCCTGCGGTTGAACGCGCATCCGTCCGGAGGACAGCGTAGAGTCTTTGCTCAATCACTAAGGGACCATCGCCGCCGGCTATCACACTTAAGCCCCTAGGATCCAATCCTTCCTAGGCCACATTTCACTTCATTTTCTCATTTATATTCACACCATAGAACTATAATATAACAAAACATTCTATTGTGAAAGTATTGAAGCATTACATTGTAGTAGTACCACTATACAAATATTCTACTGTATACATAGTCCATAAGTATCCACCATGACACCGAACGTGACAATCCAATGCGGTGGCCGACACAGAGTCCGTCGCAGAGGGAGAGGCAGACGGTGGTGCAAGGGCCATCGCAGAGGCAGAGGCAGGTGGCGCAAAGGCCATCGCAGAGGCAGAGGCAGACGGTGGCACAAGGGCCGTCGCAGAGGCAGAGGCAGGTGGCGCAAAGGCCGTCGCAGAGGCAGAGGCAGGTGGCGCTAAGGCCGTCGCAGAGGCAGAGGCAGGTGGCGCTAAGGCCGTCGCAGAGGCAGAGGCAGAGGCAGAGGGTGGCACAGAGGCCGTTGCAGAGGCAGAGGCAGGTGGCGCAAAGGCCGTCGCGAAGGCAGAGATGGCGCAGAGGGGCTTGGGAGTGAGTTGGGACATGGGAGGAAATGAAAAAGAGCGAAGTCGAAAAAAGTTTGAAGTTCAACATCCTATCACGTGGTCGCGTGAATTTTTACTTCGATTTGGCAAGCAAGGCAATCGGGTTGCAGCAATGCCCAGCAATGGCCCGTGCAGCCTTGCCAAATCGAAGTAAAAATTCACGCGACCACGTGATAGGATGTTGAACTTCAAACTTTTTCGACTTCGCTCTTTTTCATTTCCTCCCATGTCCCAACTCACTCCCAAGCCCCCTCTGCGCCATCTCTGCCTTCGCGACGGCCTTTGCGCCACCTGCCTCTGCCTCTGCAACGGCCTCTGTGCCACCCTCTGCCTCTGCCTCTGCCTCTGCGACGGCCTTAGCGCCACCTGCCTCTGCCTCTGCGACGGCCTTTGCGCCACCTGCCTCTGCCTCTGCGACGGCCTTTGCGCCACCTGCCTCTGCCTCTGCGACGGCCCTTGTGCCACCGTCTGCCTCTGCCTCTGCGATGGCCTTGGTGCCACCCTCTCTGCCTCTGCGATGGCCTTTGCGCCACCTGCCTCTGCCTCTGCGATGGCCCTTGCACCACCGTCTGCCTCTGCCTCTGCGACGGACTCTGTGTCGGCCACCGCATTGGATTGTCACGTTCGGTGTCATGGTGGATACTTATGGACTATGTATACAGTAGAATATTTGTATAGTGGTACTACTACAATGTAATGCTTCAATACTTTCACAATAGAATGTTTTGTTATATTATAGTTCTATGGTGTGAATATAAATGAGAAAATGAAGTGAAATGTGGCCTAGGAAGGATTGGATCCTAGGGCTTAAGTGTGATAGCCGGCGGCGATGGTCCCTTAGTGATTGAGCAAAGACTCTACGCTGTCCTCCGGACGGATGCGCGTTCAACCGCAGGACACTTAGCCGAGGTCATCCTCAGGACAGATGCCAGTTCAGCCGCAGGGTACTTTGACCATTATTACAGGGACACTTGGCAACGCTGCGAGATATATTCGATCATCCCGCTCCGTCTCATGCTTAGTGGCTCCTGAGTAAATGCTAGCACGACACTCAGGGCGGGAAAACACCCATAAAGGAAATTACTTGGCTTTCAACTAAATTTATTATCACGGAATATACTCAGTGTGACCGACGATAACGGTCTCGTTTCACATTTCAGTGCAGCCTCAGCTGAGTCATCGATCAGGTGTCCTCAGGATGCCTCAAAGGGTTGGGGTGTAGATCGTAAATTTCCTCCCAAGTTAAATGGCAGTCGGCGGCGGAGCTCTTGAACGACACTTTATGACCTTACCATAATCAACTTATGTTTGCATTTTAAGGATGAGAGACAAATGACTTCACTATGTGAGAAATTACAGTAAATCGGATCTCAGGCTTAAGAGCCGCCGAGGACACAAAATTAGTAGTAAAAGCATCGATCACTGTAGCGCGATGACGTGTATCCGCCGCGACTCATACTATGCCATTATAGTGCGCTCAAGCTGGACCGTGGCCCGATGCCTTTATGCACGTACGCACTCGTGTAGGCCATGGGTACATTAGTGGGACTCTGCCGTGAGGCTGGTTGCCGATAAGGTTACGCACTATACCAACTAAAAACTTCATGATTCTGGAAATAGTTGTGTATATTCCGCTTTGTTTCAGAAGGTTTTCCAAAACGTATTTTGGTTAGTCTGTTTTTTTTTTTCCGCTTCGATTTGTGTGCAGTTATTTGTTCTCTTTGATTTTAGTCGTTGATCAGTCCTTTTTCCCCATGGGCCAGGTGAGTACTTGAATTGCAGTGAGTGAGGGGTTGCTGAGGGTGATATGTGCTAACTGCTTCTGGATGTGGGCTCCGTTCTTCTTGGGAGGTTTCATTCGTTGGCAATGGGGGCCTGCGCAACGTGCCCACTGTATGCTTGTTGGGTGTGGCACGGTCGCCTCCTTCGGAAGTGCCCCTCTCGGCAGATCTCGGGTTCCTGCCATGTGGAGAAGACTAGGGGCAGTATAACGCTAATCTTTTTTAAGATGCTGCTCTTACCTCAAACCCATCGCTCTCAAGTTGACTGCTGTATCCTTGAATGTTACCGTAAAGCATGGTGAACTTCCACAATCCAGCTACGCTCGCTCGGGAATTCGGTGCGTTCGCTCTTTTGTCCGGCTCCGGGGACTTACCGTCGTTCGTTTCAACAGCTGCGTCGACAAATCTCTGGCACACCATGGATGGTATATTCATGTGAGTTTCCCTGTAGTACCCTGCTTCCAGGGCTTTACTTGACTATCCAACTCCGGCCTTTCGCGTCTAGCTGGGAATTTTTTACTACCCTCAACTATGAATGGGATGTCATCAGGGGGCATCGCCCCTACAAATGGACAATATGGGTCTGTGCCCTTCTTTCGGGTTTCATCAATCGTCACTAGCACCGCCCATCCACAATAGAGGGTTGATATTTCCTGCTATAGGTTTACTCCCTCACGCGCGTCGCTGCCCTTATGACCACAATCCTCGTCTTGGTTGACTATGATAATACAACGAAAGTAAACTGCCAGGTGAGTCCCGTGTCCCACATCTGGTTCTGTCTTGTTAACTGCGATCCCCAAGGCCCAGTATACTATGAGTGAAGTAAGCACCTTGTTTTATGTGACCACGGTGCAACACCTTATGCCCCATTATCTTTTATCTAGTTCTTTTGCTACGTTGCCTTCGCTTCCGCTTCATTATTGATTGTGCTGCGTATGTACGCATCCCATACGCTACGATCGGTGTCTAGAGCCCCTACTCAAGGAAGCTTGGTAGAATTGCCATTTGGAGAAGAAAGATGATTATTATTTTAATCACAATGGGAGTATGGTTGACAGACGTTGCATTCCTCATCTGTGGTGAGTACCTCCTACAGATCAAGAGGATATCTTATAACGGTGATATTACAGATACCGTACGGGTGAATCATTTCTATCTCGAACGATTTGGACCCACTAGGCTTATCTCATAACCGTAGCTCCGCGCCGTGTGGTCGGATGAGAGCAACTCCTGCGTCGTGACCAACATCCCGACCAACAAATTGAATATTGTCGCTTCACTAGGTAGTGACGTTGCATTACTTCTCATCATGCTCGTTGGCTTGCTTCGCCTGCGCCTCGAAATCCCCAATTTTCGTTTGGGACGCATTCTCTTGAATCAGGTGCGGTGGTGGTTCTTGTTGGCTGTGATACATTAAATTTACTAATCTGAATGTCTATTTACAAAGAATCTCATTTGGCTTTTTCTCGCCACCGTCGCCGAGGTCCCTCCGGTAGTAAGTCTGGCTATTCTTTTGGCCATTTATTCTTCCGCTCATGGCTATTTCACGACATAGGTGCTCATCTGTTTGAATTTGAATGGTAATTTTTGAACTTTTTTTTTTCCGAACCATCACCGATTGGTGTTGTGTTAATGGAACTCTATTCTGGTAAAACTACCAGATGCATTGGATGTCGTACGTGACGTCCTTATTCGCTACGAGTAGAAGACAGGATATCGATTCCTTACGCGTTTCTGCAACGCAGATGTTTCAGGCTCCCAATTTGGTTATTATGACAATTGCCTCAACAAGGATGTATCGTTCTCTCATAAACATTGGCACTGCCGAACTGTAAGGCATTCTTTCCCCATCGTTTCCCCAACCGCGCTGATTGGAACCGGTAATCATTCTAGTTCAAGCGAGGTCACACACACAGTATCAAAGTCACCGATCGGACCTCAGCCGCTCACTGGCAGCCAGATGTCAATTCAGGCATCCTCGCGAACGGATACTAGCGACTAGTATCTGATGTCACAGTTAAAGGTGGGGGCTGAGACACCTGTGCAGACCCTCACGGCCTCACGGGGTAACAAGGTCGATGTAGAGAGTAGAAATGGGCAAGAATGACGCATTTCGAGATTCTCGATTACTGGAACCTGCTGTTTGGTCGGGCGATGGCGGTGCTCCGGGCCTCAGGCTGTAAGTAGCAGAACAAGGCTATTTGCACTAAACCGCAGAAACTTGATTTGTTGAAATCGAGCTCGAGCGGCTCATCCCTCGCTAGCTCGCTTGGTTCAGTTCCATTTTAATGTCATGCTTATTATCTTTCTATTTACCTTACTGACACGCTACATTCATTTGGTTACTATAAAATACTTGTATCTACTTCGGGCGCCCGCGCGCGTTTGCCCACCTTGTGCCACATCCCACTTGAATCCCATTCGTTTTCCCACATGCACCCGAGGTTTATTCCAACATGATTGGTTGGAGTTTCACAATTAAATTGCGTCCCAGAAAAGACCAGCTGAAGCGGGGTGAGCACCGCGGGAGAATGAGCAGGGAAAGGCCACCACGCCCTCCTCTGCCTCCTCGGAACTCGCCTCTCTCAAGTAGGTATTAGTCTTTAGTTTGGCCCTGATGAGTGGAGGTGTTTTTGTCCATTTTGCGTGAAACAGCAGCCCATTTTCCTGCATGGCCTGATGTAGAATAATGGGAGAAAATATACTCACCCTCGGCGATACATGCAGCAGCAACTGGGATGATTTGTCCGGGTCCCGCCCGATATGGTTGAGTTTAAGACTTGGTTTAAGAGCAATGTCGAGCTGTACGGTCCATTGCATCGACTCGAATTTATGCGTCGGAATCGGGAACTCGGGGAGAGGAAGGCCTCGCCGTGCACCCCAGAAGAGGACGTGGCGACGATGTTACGGCGATCCGTGGATCTCGGCTTGCAGGACGCTGAAGCGCGCTTGATAGCTGTTCGTTATCAACGATAGCGTTTGGGCAAAATTTTGAGCAGTTTTTTTGGGCGGGAAATGGTAGACGACATGGACATACCCGAGTCACGGCGATATTAGCGTGCGAAGGATGAACTTTACAGTACAATACCGTGAGCGACGACATTTCCTTCCCATATGGCTGCACTGCCGTGGCCTTGCCTGTCGCCGTTCCCACTCTTTGATAGCATCGTCTCGGTTGAGAACGGAAGTGGGGGGATTACGCCTATTAATCACATCCCGTGACATCGTACTGTATGTTGGAGACACGCAAGCGCGGGTTCGGGTTCGAGTGGAATCAAACCGCAACGTTACTCCCAGAGGTGTTATCGGACTCGTGGGTGACGAGTTGGTGCCAGGGTGGGTGCATTGTCGTGACCGCAGTCTTGAACGCCCAATCCTTTGCGTACGAGTTCCTAGAAATGCCTCAACTAATGAGCAAGGACGCTTCCAGTCGTTTGCTACGTGTGTGCAACAAGAACAGAGCGAATGACCTTAACCCTGATCTGTGGTTCTGCGTTACTCTCGGTGGCCCGGCGGAGAAAAATAGTAGGCAACACGGAAGAGGGCAACTATATATCAATCATCTTGTTGCCGGAAAAAAAGTGGCATTTTTGTAGCTACCAACACCAAAAGCAATAACTACAGCCAGTCCTATAATAAGTCTCTATCCCTATTCCAGACAGAAATGGTAACAGGGTGATTGGTGAGCTGTCGAGCAGAAATGAACTGCGCAATGCCTTCCTGGACAGGTTCCGATGGCTGGAACCCCTCCAAGAGAACATTTTGCAGAGAGGGTAACACTTCTGTTCTTCCCCCAGTGGACTCTTGTAGAGCGAGCGCTATACGTGACGAAATTGTCTTGGATAGGTAGAGATTTTTCACAGCTGTAAATAGAAGTAAAAGGTCCAACCATCGGGTGCTCTCATTATCAACCACCCAAACGAGTGGCGAAGACAGAGTCATGTCGATGTAGAGGTTCTCCATTGTCAAAAGGGGACGCAATGACGAGGTACAGATTTTCGCCATGATTTCTACCTTCCAACCCCGCACGATTTCTACCTCGACCCGGGCCATTCTATGGTCAGATCGCTCAGGTTGAAATTGACGAAGCCTGACTCGAACTCGATCACCAAATATGAGATGCGCCTCATCATATGCCCCGAGTGTTGGCGTGCGAGTGATGAATTGGTTGAGTTCTGGGGTGTTGGAGTCAATACCATTAGGGAACGCTGTCAACAACTGGACCAGGTAGAGTTGAGGGGCATCGATCTGGGCCACAAATTGATCCAAGTATTCGTTCAGCCCGTAGAACCAAAAATCTGTGAGAGTAGGGAGGATATAGCGAATTAGCGGAAATGAACGTCGGCTTTTGAGGTCGGGATAAGGCCGCTGGTATTCGAATCCAAGATGAAGTGACTCGAGGCTGGTCAACATGGAGAGGCAAGCGACCATCGCCTCAGGTGTAATGTACCCGGAACGAGGAGTATTAAGAAGCCGGAGTTTGACGAGGTGAGTGGCGGACAAAAGTAGCTTCGGTAATCCCGGAAATGGAATGGCACGCAAGTAGAAGTATCGCAGACGTGGCGCAGATCCACCCAAGAATGAATCGGGAAGAACTGACTCGTGCCCCCAGTATAGAGATGACATGTACAGATCTGTGAGCTCCGGGAATGGCACCTTCATTGCTGTCAAAAGTTTGGGTATCCAAGGGTCTTCAAGGAAAGTTGTAATCCAATTGAGGTCAATTTGACATATGCGATTGCTGTGCTCGAGTCCAGCAACGACATCATCCACGGATGTATCATGGACATCTCCCTCAATGAGAAGAGGCAAGGCTGGCCAGACATCCAAGGGCTTCCTTGCATAAAGTTGCAGATTCAGGCGACGTGGTGACCCGAAAACAAGGCATCTCCACCGTCGACACACGTGTACCAGCGATTGCCACGACTCAATCTCCCTTTTTGTGTTGTGGTCGCTGAGCACACGGAAAGCCAGATCTCGATATCTGACCACAAAGAAATCGAATATTGCTAGGAGGTCGTCATCCGAGAGGTCGTCGATTGTTAACACCCGACCTACATCGCATCGGGTCAGCCGGCAGTCGTTGGGAGATGATGCCAGTACATAACAAGAGACTTACGTCGATTATAGGGATTTGAGAGATTGTCTGCCATCAGCGAGCGTTCGAAACCCCGATCAATTGGGATCAACGAGCCAGGGAGGCTAGGAAACGGGGCAAGGGGATCGTGGTGCTAGAGTATGGTCACTATGGTGGGTAGACCTGATGACGGGGAATCTTTCAAGCGGGGCCTATATCATGACATTTTGTTATGACCGATCAATAAAAAGAGTGAATACCCTTGACATACAGCTGAGATGGAGATTCGGCGTTCGGGGAGAGTTGACTAGATATATACAGTAGACGCCCATACGTCCTGGGACCTAGAGGGGACAACAATGACAATGAGCACTTTCCCGCCTGCCTGCACTCACGGTCTTCACGAATTGTTCATTACAGTACTTTCTAAACCCTAATGTTCTCGGTCGATGCACCGAAAAGTACTATTCACTACACACCTTCCTTGGTGACCAGTACACGCAATCGAGCATGGTACACCACCACGACTCCAACTAGCGGCACTAGCCAGGCCAGTCAAGGTGGATCCCGCCCGCCCATACTGCTCAACTCTTTTCCAGAACCCATTCCCAGCCGTGCTTTTGCCCATCTATCTTCACCGCACCCCTCGAGCTGGGCTGAACCTCTGTACAGGTGAGACCAAGCTTGAAAGTTCAATTTGGATAGCTCACAATTCCTCCGGATCGTCGTCCGTCAATGATCTGTCTTTCGTTTTTAAATATAGTAGACCCTCTATTGCTAAGGTTCTCAAGTACAAGATGGTGTTAATGTACAGTATGATACGGGCCCGATTCCGCCTGCCCTTCTGCGCTTGGTGGAACTCGGGATCGGGGGGTTACAAGGTGAGAAAGCATGTTTACATTTGTCTTCTCCCTCTCCCCCTCCATTATATTCTCTGTTGTTGCAGTACCGATGTAAACATTTAATCATGATCATAACACGTGGGCTCGCAGGCCCCACGCATCCGTAGCATATACAATCTCAGGCTTCTGACTGCGACCAGCGCCTCCTCCGTCACCTGTACCAGTATATCCGATTCTGCTTCTCCTGCTCACGCGCATTTTCAGTGAGAGGTGCAGGTAGAATTCTATGCTGATGATCCAACTGCTAATGCAGATGGGCCAATGCGGGATGGATTATAGCTGCCATTCGTGTACACCCGATATCTTGCAAGTTTCTTGCGATGCGTGAAACGACGCGGTCACCTACGTCTCCTTTTTCTTCTTTAGGGATATGCATGGCGCACATCACAAGGCTCCTCACAAGAGGCTGGCAGCATCGGATTTAATGGATGTCATCCGGAGAATCCGAGCGTGACAATGGCGTAAGCCTGAGAAAGTAGAGATTGCGAGAGTCGCAGTGGCCACCAGAGCGACCGCCAATAGCGCCACACGACCTCCTCTGCCACCTCGGGACTCGCCTCTCACTTGAGTAGGTATAGAGTCCTGATGAGTGGTTGATCTTTTATCCATTTTGAGTGAAATAGAAGCCCCATTTTTCCGCATGGCCTGATGAGAGAAAATAAAGAGGGATAAGGACAACATACTCACCTCGGCGATACGTGCAGCAGTAACTGAGATGATCTCTCTGGGTCCCACACGACATGGTCGAGTTTAAGACACGCGTTGAGCGGTACGGTCCATTGCGTCGATTTGACATTATGCGTCGGAATCGGGAACTCGGAGAGGGAGGCCCGCCGTGCACTCCAGAAGATGATCCGTAGGCCCCGGCTTGCAAGACACTGAAACGCTGAAACGCTATCGTTCATCACGAACAGCTATCAAGCGCGAAATTCCTTCCTGTGGGTATTGCTGCGCTGCCGTTGCCTTGCCTGTCACCGCTCCCACTCTCCGATAACTTAGCATCGTCTCGATTGAGAATGGGAGTTAAGGCATTGCGCCCATCAATCACATCCTGCTAGTGCGACATACTGTATGTTGGAGACACGCAAGCGCGGATTCGGGTTCAAGTGGGATGAAACCGCAACGTTACTCCCAGAGGTGTTATCAGACTGCTGTGGCGCCCCGCCAATATTGTTCGGTCCTGTGCTTAATATTTGGATTAGTATTACTTTCAATGTTTTCGAGTCTGTACGAACCTAGCGCGAAATAAGCCATGCTGACTCTGTGAACTCATCGCATATTGGGGGTGTTGTGGTTACGGTAGCTGCGAATATGCGTTCCCAGAGTCGGCAGCGGAGGCAGGGCATGTAGAAAATGATGGTGGCCGTGACAGTCATCACATTGAAATATAAGGGTTATGGAACATTGTTCGGTGGCTTGGACGGCTTCAGCGGCGCTAAGGGCCACCAACATTAGCGGTTTATCGGACGCATGATCTGTGTTGGTACTGTTCGTGGGTGACAAGTCGGTGGTGGGTGCGTTGTCGCGACCACATCTTGAACGCCCATGACAAGGATGGGCCCAAGCTAGAGGGTTAGTCGTGTCTCCAGGAACGGATAAGGCGAATTCTTTGCGTACGAGTGCCCAGAAATGCTTCAATTAATGAACAAGGACCATGCTGGAATGAAAAGAAGAGGGGGGGAGGGGGGCGCAGCTAGCGCGTGGGCGATGAGGTAAGCGGAGAAGGGAGGCGACGTGTGGAAGGACAGAAGCCCCAGAAGGGGGCCGAACATGTGAGCAAGGAATATACGAGTGGGGCTGGGTAATGAGTGGGTAGTGAAGCGGGTATGATACATGTGAATATGATCGTAGGCATGTGAGCCTATGTCGTGCGTGATCAGTCTTAGTCCCCAGACTCCAGCAGACCATTCCATGTGTATTGCAGGACTGTGGTCATACATGCAGTCAACAATAAGTGACCTTAACCCTGATCTGTGGTTCTGCGTTACGGGCGGAGCCAATTTGATACTTTCCATAAAGGGTAAGTACTGTACAAAGGAGGGAGGCAACACGGAACGTTAACGAGACGGAAGAGGGGAAACTACTGTACCAATCATTGACCTATGTCCCACACTGATTTTCTATCCCAGACAGAAATGGCGACAGGGTGATTGGTGAGCTGTCGCGCAGAAATGAACTGCGCAATGCCTTCCTGGACAGGTTCCGATGACCGGAACCCCTCCAAGAGAATATTTTGCAGAGTGGGCAACACTTCTGTTGTTCTTCCTCCAGTGAGCTCTTGCAGAGCGAGCGCGATACGTGGTGACAAGAACTCGGATAGGTAGAGATTCTTGACAGCCGTAAATGGAAGTAAAAGTTCCAACCATTTGGCGTTCTCAATATCATAGAGTGAATATATATTCGTGTCGATGTAGAGGTTCTCCATTGTTAAAAGGGGACGCAACGACAAGGTACAGATTTTCGCCATGGATGAAAATTGCCGATCTGGCGCATCGCCTAAGATTGTTACTTCAACTATTCCATGGTCAGATGGCCCAGGGTGGAATTGACGAAGCCTGACTATAGATCCGCCACAAACAAAGATGAGATGCGCCCCATTGTATACCCGAATGTTGGCGCGCGACTGATGAATCGATTGAGTCCTGGGGTGTCGAAGTCAATATCATCGAAGAACGTTGACGACAAAAGTTGAGGGCATCGATCCGGGCCACAAATTCCTCCAAGTATTCGCTCATCCCTTTGAACCAAAAATTCGTGAGAGCTGGGAGGAAAGAGCGAGTTGGCGAAATGAACGTCGCTTCGAAGTTGGGATAAGATTGACGGGATTTGAATTCAAATAAATAGTTCGAGGCTGGTCAACATGGAGAGGCAAGTGGCCATCGCCTCGGTGAAATGTACCCGGAACGAGAATATTGCGAAGGCAAAGTTGTACGAGGTGGTGGCGGACAAAAGTAATTTCGGTAATCCCGGAAATGGAATGCCAAGCAAGCACAAGTGTTGCAGACGTGGCGCGGATCCACCCAAGAATGAATCGGGAGAAACTGACATGTCCGATCGGCATCTATTCGACAGGTATAGACCTACGAGCTCCGGAATGGCACCTGCATTGCTTCCCAAAGTTTTGTTGTCCGAAGTTCGTCAATTTGCCCATAATTGTACTGCAATCGAGGTGATATGATGTACGCGATCGCTGGGCTCGAGTAAACCAATGAAACAATCCAATGTGACGTTTCAGAGACATAAGCATCAATGAAGAGAGCAAGGCTGGCCAGATATCCAGGACTTCCTTGCAGATCTTTCGGGGTCATAATGAAGTTGCAGTCTCAGGCACGGGGTGACCCGAAAACAAGGGATCTCCACCGTCGACACACGTGTACCAGCGATTGCCATGACTCTATCTTCCTTCTCGTTTTGTAGTTGTTGAGCACAGGAAATCCAGATCTTGATATCTGACCACATAGAAATCGAATATTTCTAGGAGGACGTCATCTGGGAGGTCGTCGATTATTAACACTGACTACAGCACATCGAATCAGTCAGCAGGTGTTGGAAGATATGCAAGTGCATAACAAGAGACTTACGCGATTGTATGGATGTGCGAGATTGTCTGCCATCAGGGAGTTTCGAAACCCCGATCAATTGATCAACGAGCGAGCCAGGAAATGAGGCAGGGGACCGTGGTGCTAGAGTATGGTCAATGGTGGGAACTTGATGACGGGAATATTTGGAACGGGGCCTATATCATGACACTTTGTTATTATTGATCAGAGAGTGAATATCCCCTGACATACAGCAAAGATCTAAAGAGTTGTTGATTCGGCGGAGAGTCGGGAGAGTCGATTTGTTTGAAGATTGACTATATTGACTACGTAATTACGTACGTAAGGGAACGCAGAGCACAGGCGCTTCTTCATCGTTTCCTGCTGTGGACTGTGCAGCTTGCACTTGCGTTGTTCATTCTATTAATCCCTAATATACTCGGTCAAAGCAACAAAATCACTAATATTCTACCATATTCACCACATACAGTACGCGCGATCATGCACAGATGCCACCGCGACTGTACAGTAGGTCGAACTTCCAAAAGTTTTTTCAACCTTTCTCACCAAATAGATGCAGAAACAACCGGCCTTCAAGTTAGCCGAGACACACAAAACAACCAATCGACAATGCCATTCCACCGGAGCTTGATCGTATTGTCCAGAATGACGGGACTCTGGAACAATTCACTGAGAACATCCATAACCTCGAGATTTACAGTCGCATAAATGCTATGGCTTTGGAGACGTATTTGAAGAAGCAGGCGACGAAACGGGGCAAATGTGTGATCACCCTTGTATACATTTGGCCACTCTCCACGAAGGTTCTGACTAATTCAGGTCACCGAACAGAACCTCAAAAGCTTGAGAAGATAGAGAGTGGCCTTGCCAGCGCTCAGTTGAACACCAAGACAAGACAACAACTAGTGTGTAGGGCCGCAGTTGCAAGCCAGCGGTCAAATTCCGGGATCTGGTATTGCTGTCAGCGGCATGGCCTACGCCTCCCTCCATTGAAACTTTCATGATACAATCTGACGGCATGCCTCAAGATCCAATGCACAGGAGTTGTGGAATATAAATACTGATTCAAAAATTTCTTGTTTTGTTGAGATCGCTTCTGTAGATAGGCCTCCCCAAAACTAGGACATTCATTCGATTGTAAGCCTTGAGCTTACGGGTAACTTAGCAGTTGTGCTGGATTGACGCCGTTCCGGATAATACGCTTGAGTTTTGGTCGGAGATCATTTGGCAGTTGGGAATCTTGCCCGTCTGAGGGTGGAGTTGTGGCGTAGGTGAGATTACAACGCAAATTGCGTCTAACTGTCATATTTTGGGTATGATAGAAACATGAAAAGAGAGCAGGACGCACATGTCTCCATGTCGACGGCATTATTAATGTCTCATTGGCGGACACCAGCAACCGATATCTTTCTGGCCCTGCAGGTCGGCCAGCATTGCATCACAAGTTCCTCCGTGGTAAAGTTGCCGGGAAAGACGGGACGTGCCAGTGGGCCTATCACATGATGCTATTGGTTGTAGGTGCTGTCGTACAGTCTCTGCGCAAGACAGCTGCTTTATCAGTACAGAAATACAAGGTATCCACACTGTACTATAGTATGAGAAGATCATGCGATAGTTCAGTAGCTCGGTGAGGGTTTGCCCTGGTTGCCCATCTGCCATGACCAGTTTTGGCGCCGGCCCATGCAATAAGACAGAGTGGCCCAGAGTGAATTCTTTGCGTACGAGTGCCAGAAATGCCTTAGCTAAAGAGCAAGGAGCCTTCCATGCATTTGGTACGTGTTGCAGAACGGTGTCGTACATGTACAGGGTCATGTAAAAGAGACCTTAACCTTGATCTGTGGTTCTACGTTACTCGGCGGACGCCGAATTATGCTATAATAATACTCGATCCAAAGCGCAATTACAAAGGAGAAAAAATGTACGGTGACACGGAACGTTAAAGAGACGGAAGGAGCAATTACCAATCATCGAGCTCCTCTAGACTCTATCCGACAGAAATGGCGATAGGGTGATTGGTGAGTTGTCGCGCAGAAATGAACTGCGCAATGCCTTCTGGATAGTTTCGATCGCTGGAACCCTCCAAGAGAATATTTTGCAAGCGGGCAGCACTTCTGTTGTTCTTCCCCAGTGTGCTCTTGCAGAGCGAGCGCGATACGTGGCAAAAAGACTCGGATAGTAGAGATTCTTGACAACGGTAAATGGAAGTAAAAGGTCAACCACTGGCGTTGTGTATTATCTTGATCGAGTGGTGATAGAATCTCGTCGATGTAGAGTTCTCCATTGTCAAAAGGGACGCAACGATAAGGTACAGATTTGCACCACGGATGAAAGACGCCGATCTGACCCGCCATAAAAGTTTTACTTCGACCATTCTGTCAATGTGAGATTGACGAAGCCTGATTATAACTTCGCTTAAAGAAGATGAGATGCGCTTCATCATATGCTCCGAGTGTTCGCGTGCGACGAGAACTGTTTGAGTTCTGGGGCTTTCAATTATTACGATTGAAGAACACCATCGACAACCGTAGAGTTGAGGGCATCGATCCGGGCACAAATTCTTCCAAGTATTCGTTGACGCCCTTGAACGAAAAAAACGTGAGATGGGGAGGAAGGAGCGAGTTGGCAGAGATGGACGTCGGTTTGAGGTCGAGATAAGATTTGAGGGATAAAAAAATTCAAGTCGAAGTGTCTCGAGTCTGGTCAACATGGAGAGGCAAGTGACCATCGCCTCGGGTGAAATGTACCGGAATGAGGAGTCTTAGAAGCCGAAGATCGACGAGGTGGGTGGCAGACAAAGAAGTTTTGGCAATCCCGAAATGGAATGGAATCCAAGTAGAAGTATTGCAAACGTGGTGCAGATCCACCCAAGAATGAATCAGGAAGAACCAACCTTCGACGTATCCAATTGACATGCACAGAGCTGTGAGCTCCGGAATGGACCTGCATTGCTGCCCCAATTTTTTCAATTAGCGAGTGTATAAAGAAATGAGGTTAATTTGGCTATGCGATCGCTGTGTTCGAGTACAGCAATGACATCATGCGCTGACATTCCGTTGACCCTGCCCTTAATGATGATTGGCAAGGCTGGCCAGACATCCAGGGCCTTCCTTGCGGGTTTTGGGCTTCATAACAAACTTGCAGTTCAGACGACGTGGTGATCCAAACACAAGGCCTCTCCACCGTCGACACACGTGTACCAGCGATTGCCACGACTCTATCTTCCTTCTCGTATTTGGTAGATAAAGGTTGATTTCATGAATTTAGATCTTGATATCCGCCCAGCAAAAATCGAATATTCTCTAGAGGACGTCATCTGGAGATCGTCGATTGTTAACACCCGACCTACATTGCATCGAGTCAGCCGGAAGTCGTTGTGAGATGATGCCAGTGCACACAAGACTTACGTCGATTGTAGGATGTACGAGATTGTCCGCCATCAGCGAGCCTTCGAAATCCTGGTCTATTGGGGTCAACGAGCCAGGGAGGCTGGGAAACAAGGGGAGACGGCCGTGGCACTAGAGTATGGTCACTATGGTGGGAAGACCCGATGACGGGAAGCTTTCGAGTGGAGCCTATATCGTGATACGTTGGTATAGTCGATCAAACAGAAATGACATAAAATTTTTTTTTTGGGGGTGGGGATTGGGGCGTGGGGAGGTGGAGTGATGGGCGCCCTAAAGAAAAGGGGCGGGGGGCTCCCCGGGTTATTTTGAAGGGAATTTTTTTTGGGGGAGGGCCGGGGGGCTACTCTTCGGGGGGGGGGGGGGGGGGGCCCCCCCCCCCCCCCCCCCCCCCCGGGGTTTTTCCCCCGGGGGGGGGGGGAGGCGAACGAGGGGCAGTTTCTGCGGCCCGGGCGCGAGGTACTGAGTAGGTGTGCCAAATAACTGGTAAAAAAGAGACTTCTCATAAATCCTTGTGTGACACATGCACAGGAGATCAGCACAGAACCGAGGACCAGGACGACGCTGAGGCATTGGGAGAGACACAGTCACAGTGTGATTTCTCCATACCTCTTTTTGCTCCGACCTTGCTTAATGCACATACACCGGATCTTCCTCAGCGGGATTTGTCCTATCTCAACCATGAACCGTACTCGAGTCGAGCCACTAAGAAAACATCAACTGCTCACCCCGCCTTCGTAGCTCCCATTATAGCCTGATACCTTGATCGAGTAACACGCAATTTCATGTCACTGTATATCTCCGTAAACCCAGGCATTGAGGAAGCGTTACAAATTAAAAAAACATAAACGACATTTCATTAGGCACAGTGTCATATTGGGAGCCGGACCCGACCCTGAGCGGAGCATTCATCAGCTGTCTTAGCTGAGCTTCTCAAATGATCTGTGCTCATCCTGAAACTACGTTATGTTCCACGCCCCGCGATGCACACGAGCCTTCATGAGGCGTGTTCCGGCCTCGTAATATACTATCATCGCAGCCCCAACTTGCGCAGACGACACCTCCGTTGGGAATTCATGAAACAAAGAGTTTGAAGTAGTAATGGGCTGCAAAGGATCCTTGCGGACACGCCTACGAACCAGCCACTTTCGGATGAATAGGACTCGTGTGTGGGGCCTGAGATTACAGTCGCCAAAAGAAGTGGTGGTATCTAAGTCAGCATATGGCACCATTTGTTACAGTGTCGTTCAATCGAGAGTGGTTTAGAAAAGTTAATGAATACAATTTGTGAACGACGATGTATGTCAACAAGCGCGGCAGTCGCCCTGGTACCCTCTGGTCCGCATCCCCTATCTGTGTGTGTCGATCTCTTTTTAGTAAGTATCTGATTGAAACCAGTTCTAAAGTTTAACAGTCCGTCGTCTTCACGCCTAAGTTTCTCTCCGCAACGTTTCCCCCAAAGAACGCTAATCTATTATCCAGTTGTTCGCAAGTAACAAGACAGTTACCCTCATATCCCGCGATGTCCTACGCTTTGTTGGAAAACTCTCCGCGACGGCCATTACAAGTGAGAATCACTGTTACTTTTTCTTCTCCCTCTCCCTACTCCCTCTCCAATCCTATTATCCTTTCTCTAGTATCGCCCCGAGCCAGCTTGCCTCCGCCTTATTGCAGAGTTTCCATAGCATCCTTCCCTTGAATTCATTTGATACCCCTAATAGAATCCGATGCGCTTGGCATCTCATTCGGAGCCCCATTCACGCGGGTTGCACGGACATAATCCTCCTACTTCCTCCATATCGACGTTAAGTTACATTCTTCTTGACTCGCCGGCACAAGTCCGCCTCTGCCTACCTTATCAAGTGTATATTCTCCATTCTGCTTCTCGACTCACGCTGCGTTGTCTAGCTAATCAGGTTGCAGGGAAAGAGATTCATAGATGGTATCGCAATGCAGATGCACAATATCGGGCTAGGATCTAAACCTGCGTTTCCACAGGATGAGTCCTCTAGAAATATTCGATTTTATCGTGGTCATATTCAAGAAGTCTAATATTTATACGGTCAGCGCTACGACTACGAAGGAGTAGAGTCGTGGCAACACTGGTACACGTGTGTCGACGGTGAGGATCTTGTTTTGTGATCCCACGTCGCTGAATCGCAACTTAATGTAACCAGAAAAATCTGCAAGGAAGATCCCTGGAATCTGGCCACTCCTCTCCTCATTGAGAGGATCGGTCAAAACGTCAGGATGATGTCATTGCGTGGCTCGAGACAGCGATCGCATAATCAATCTACCTCATTTGCTTAAAGTTGCAGCAAGACATTGACAAAACTTTGGACACAATAGCAAGGCCATTCCCGGAGCTCAAGGCCCTGTACCTGTCATGATAAGTTGTCAAGTGGCCAGTTCTTCCTGATCATTCTTGGGTGGATCTGCCCACGTTTGCGATACTTCTACTTGCATTCCATTCCATTTCCAGGATGGCCAAACTACTTTGTCTGCCACCCACCTCGTGAACTTTACCTTCGCAATATTCTGTCCGGTATCATTCACCCGAGGCGATGCACTTGCTCTCCATGTTGACAGCCTCGAAAAACTGACTGAATTCGAACCTGTCATCTTATCCGACCCAAAAGTCCAGTCATTCCGCCAGCTCGCTCTGTCTCCCACTCTCAGATTTCTGGTTCAAGGGGTAAACGAATACTTGGAAGAGTTGTGGCCCGATCGATGCGTCCTCAACTCACGTCTGTCACGGTTCTATAATGATATTGACTTGAAACCCCGGACTCACCAAAATTCATCATGTCACGGCGAACACTTCGGGTATATGGATGAGCGCACTCACTCTTTTTTGATGGCAGATCTAAGTCAGGCTTCTTCAATTCCAACTACCTACATTGACACAGAACGGAGTCAAGTAAGTGCATCCAATTTCAATCCCTGGCGAAAATTCTGTACCTTGTCGTGCGCGTCCCTTTTAACAATGAGAACCTCTTGTTACATCGAGAGGTATTTCACACTCACTTGAGATTATATCGAAAGCACGTAACATTGAAAGCTTTGTACTTCCATTTACGGTGTCAAGAATCTCTACCTATCCAGTTCTTTTTCCAGTATCGCGCTCGCCTGCAAGAGCTCACTGGGAAGAAAACGAAATGTTGCCCGCTCTGCAAAATATTTTCTTGGAGGGGTTCCGGCCATCGAACACTCGGAAGGCATTGCGCAGTTCATTTCTGCGCGACAGCTCACCAATCACCCTGTGCCATTTCTGTCTGGATAGAAAAATGTTGGTAGTCAATTTGGTATTCCCTCTTCCGGCTCGTTAACGTTTTGTGTGCCTCCCTCTTTGACAGTACTTACCTTTGATGAAGTATCAAATTGCGCCGCGTAACCAGAACACAGATCAGGGTTAAGTCACATTATTGCATCGAGATATATCTCGATGGCCTTGTTCATTAGTTGGCCTATCCTCTCACACTCGTTCAGATGCGGTCCGACAACGCAACCGCACCTGCCCGACTTGTGTCACCTGAACAGGCCAACAGACCATGGTCCGATAAACGCTAATGTTGGTTGCCGTCAGCCTGCACGCTGAAGCCTCCAGGCGCCGAACAATGTTCCACACCCTATATTCGATGTACAGTCACGGCCACCATCATCCTACATGCCCGCCTCGCTGCCGAACTCTGGGAACACGTATTACGGCAACACCGTACACACAACTCTCGCATATGTATGAGTTGCACAGATCACATGCTTATTTCGCCTATAGCTAGTTTGTACATACTCATATCTGTTCCCAGGGCGAACAATTTGCGGGGCCAAAAGCAGTCTACTAACACCTCTGAAGTACGTACGTGATAGTTTCACCTTGAACTCAAACCCGCCGTCGATGCGTACGTATCCAACTCCCAGCACTGCAACATCATTAACTTAAACATATGACGACGCTTTCTTCGTTCATATCCACCATGCCCAACTTCCCACGCCAAACCAAGCCGCCCACCCCACGCAGTGGTCCGGACCCTTGCAATCGCAATCATACGTAGCTCAACAGCTCAAATCCTCTGACCCTAAGTTTGCAAACCTCCGATCCTCCTTCCACGCACTAACACCACCTCACCTTCCAGCTTTATACTCGATCCCAAACCCCGGTACCACATCCTCCCCACATAAATCAGATTACAATTGAACTCAAGGCATCAAGATTCCATCAGCGCTGTCCAAGACAGTGGCGACCTACAGCCAAGGATAAAAGAGATGAAAGTCTCTGCCCTCCCACCCCCTACCCGCTGGCAAAGCGAGTCCCAGGCAGGGCCCTCGCCAACTAACAACCCACACCCAACATTGCTTCTAAAAGCGGGCATCGGGGAAAAACCCCAGGGCTAGCCTGTTCTCATATAGGGCATCGAATCCGACAACCAACTCACTCTACCTTACAACGAGCCTGAATGGTCTATATAAGATGACATCGACGCGACAAATCAGTTTCCCGCCGAAGTACAACAAAAGGAAACCTTGTCCTCACTGCACATCACACCACCCCGTGATCCTCTATTGTCATACATCCTGTTGTCTGTACGAATCAATATACAAAGTGCTAAATTTCGTACTCACAAGCTCATATCTACGTTTCATGATAGCTGTGAACTACGCGGTTCGTCATTTTCCACCTCTTCTTCAAAAAACCTTCCTTCCTTACGATATCGTGCCTCGGTGCAGCGGGATCACAAACTCTACACAAAGATGGGCGTGCACTCGAGTTATTATACTCGATGTACCACACGGAGAGATTCGCGCGTCAATGCGTGGTCTAATCGAGTTAGGACGTTACGAGCATAACGTCAATGCACAAGCCCTTCACCTCGCGTCATAAAAAGAAATGTTCCATCCTTTTCTCAGAGTAGTTCACTATATTTCGTCACTCGAATGCAACCCTATCATAGTCCCGTGAGCTACCTCAACACCTGCCAAGCTCCGCCACCACACCATCAGGTCTGCCGACCTCCACCTCGCGACACCGAAACTCACCTCTCTCTTGAGTAGGACACCTGACTAACTAGTACCTTCTACGTATTGCTTGCTCCTCGTATGGCATGTTGAGCGTGTGCTAGGACTGGTCCTTCTGTAGAAAACAGAAACGCCCAGTTCTCTGCCCTCATGGCGTATTATACGAATACATGAGACGAAAACATGACAGTGGGGAACTATCATATGGCGAAGCATATTGGGACTCACCATCAGGTGCATCCGTTCACACCCGACATAGCGATTGAATCTGATCCGGAGTCCGCCCCCACTACCATGCAGTGTGAAGACCCGTGCGACGGAGAGTGTACAGGTCTCAAACTCGTCAAGTTACACTGCGCACAATTATGACTTCGAGACCATGAGACTTAGCTCCGAATTACAGGCTCCCATATATGCGCCTCCAGAAGATGCACGTCGCTGGACAGATGTTCTTGGTCAGATTCCATAATGATCCTCCTTCAGCGAGCATCGCTGTTCACTCATCAACTCTACTTGATCACGCAATGCTTCCTCATAGCCACGAACTCGAGGCATTTCTTGGCCTCGTAGGCACATTCAAGATAACTGACTGCAAGCCTCGAGTCGACAGATCCTTGACGAATAAGAGTGCTGCAAGCCAAGAATAACTACAACACTGTCACGTCCTATCGTACCAATAACCGTAAGCGACTTACTATACCATGTAGTCGCTCGTCGTTGGCTCTCGGTGCTTGCGCTGCTGTGGCCTGCCTGTCTTGTGTTCCCAAGCTTGACTAGTTCTCTATACTGAGAAGGCGATGAGAGGCACTTAATGCTCATCAATCACCTCCTGCGAACATTGTATGTTGAAGACGCGCAAGCGCGAGGAGGAATCCTTCGCATATTGTTGTTTTTTTTTTTTTGATCCATTAACGCTCCACCTCGGGGTTCAAGACCCATGTACGGACTGAGCGACGTGTTTAATACATGAAGTATTGACTGTGTGAATAATGAGCTAAACGCGTCTGATAATCTCCCATGCTGAGCCATCGTTGTGTCACCGGACTGAGAATAGAGCGCTGCGAGCTTGAGAAAAATAGACTGTTCCAGGCCAAGGGCCATGGCCAGTGGAGCGTTAGTAACGTGTGGCGGAGACGTGACAGTTAGCTCTTGGGGCCATCTGTTTGTCGGCGTTTCTAGACTGTTGACGCGTTACAGGGGTGTCGTTTTGGAGGGGCTGGGAGAGATTGTGAGTGCGCTAGTGGGAGCCTGACGATTTCATCTATGGGTAAAGAATGGAGTTTGAGCTGTCAGGTGAGTCTGGCGTTTGATCTTTGTTGCTTTGCTTGAGGGCGCTTGAGTTCTTTCCAACGGGAGACCTTGGCCCTTGCACCAAGGAGGTACATGCTTGTTGGATAAGAGTGAGCGACGTGCAGAGCCATCCGATCCTCAAATGCCACAACGAGGGAGAATGGGTGTCAGTGTGAGTGTGAAGGTGGCGGCCCAGCTGGTTTTGCGTGACTGTGAGTGATGCGTATGATGGTTATGAGCGACGATGAGCGATGGCATTCGTCGGAGGTGAAGGGCCTCTTGCAGTAGTGATACCGACGGGGACGCTGTGTATGAGTATTTTGGACCATTTTACGTTGGGCCGAAGAGGAAGGTTTTGGGTAGGGATGCCGTTAGTATCAGCATGCTGTCATAGAATTTTTTATTTCTCAGCAACGGTGTTGACTTGGCCTGGGTGTGGTGTGATGTGCAGTGAGGACAAGGTTTCCCTTTTGTTGTACCTTGCGGCGGAGAACTTGATTTCGTCGCGTCCGATGTCATGCAATGACCATTCAGGCTGTTGCTAAAGGTAGAGTCGAGTTGGTTGTCGGGATCGGATGCTCCTATATCGAGAACCAGGCTAGCCCTGGGTTTCGATGCTGCTTTAGAAGCATATGTGGGTGTGGGTTGTTTAGTTGCGGGCCCTTTGCCCTGGGCACCGCTTTGCCAGCGGGTATGGGGGTGGGAGGCGGAGAGACTTTCATCTCTTTTACCTTGGGCTGAT
Organism: Russula griseocarnosa; assembly: GCA_022884055.1. Classification (NCBI taxonomy): domain Eukaryota; kingdom Fungi; phylum Basidiomycota; class Agaricomycetes; order Russulales; family Russulaceae; genus Russula; species Russula griseocarnosa. The sequence goes on from JAGKRU010000097.1 coordinate 62,382, forward strand.
GTCTGCCACTGTCTTGGACAGCGCTGAATGGAACTCTTGATGCTACTGAGTTCAGATTGTATCTGATTGTTATGTGGGGGGAGATGGGGCTACCGGGTTTGGGATCCCGAGTATAAGCTGGAAGGTGGTGGTGTATAGTGCGTGGAAGGAGGCTCGGAGGTTTGCAAATGCTTAGGGTCAGAGGATATGAGCTGTTGAGCTACGTTGAGTGCTGATTGCAGTGTCCGATCCACTTGCTGTGGGTGGCGGGATTGGTTGGTCTGGGAAAGTTGGGCATTGGTGATGTAGAAGAAGAAGCGTCCCGTCCATATTGTTAAGTTAATGATGTTTGCACGTGCGTGGAGTTGGGTAGTACTGTACGCATTCGACGGCGGGTTCGAGTTCAATTGGGATGAAACTACAACGTTACAGTACTTCCAGAGGTGTTATCAGACTGCTTTGGCCCCGCCAATATTGTTCGGCCTGGGAAACAGCATATGAGTATGTACAAAACTAGCTATAGCGCGAAATAAGCCATGCTGACTCTGTGAACTCATCACATATTGCGAGATTGTGGTTACGGTGGTTGCGAATACGTGTTCCAGAGTCGGCAGCGAGGCGGGCATGTAGAGGATGATGTGTGCCGTGACTGTAATCACATCGAATATAAGGTTGTGGAACACATTTTCGGCGGCCTGGACGGCTTCAGCGGTGCTAAGGCCTGACGGCCACCAACATTAGCGGTTTATCGGACACATGGTCTGTGTTGGCACTGTTCATGGGTGACAAAGGAGGTGCCAGGTGGTGCGTTGTCGTGACCGCATCTTGAACGAGTGTGACGAGATGGGCCCAAGCTAATGAACAAGGACCATCCGAGATATATCTCGGATAGCAATAATAGTGACCTTAACCCTGATCTGTGGTTCTGCGTTACACTCGGCGACGCAATTTGATACTTTCCATCCAAAGGGTAAGTACTGTACAAACTTGAAGAGAAAAATAGTATGGCGACACAAACGTTAACGAGACGGAAGGGGAACTACCAATCATTTACGTCCCACACCAATTTTCTATCCCAGACAGAAATGCAACAGGGTGATTGGTGAGCTGTCGCGCAGAAATGAACTGCGCAATGCCTTCCAAAATAGGTTTCGATGGCCGAACCCCTCCAAGAAAATATTTTGCAGAGCGGGCAACACTTCCGTTGTTCTTCCCCCAGTGAGCTCTTGCAGAGCGAGCGCGATACATGGCGAAAAGAACTTGCATAGGTACAGATTCTTGACAGCCGTAAATGAAGCAAAAGTTAATGAACCATTCGGTGTTTTCGATATAATCCTCCCAGTGAGTGGTGGAGGCAGCGTCCCTCGATGTAGAGGTTCTCAATTGTTAAAAGGGGACGCATCGACAAGGTACAGATTTGCGCCAGGGATGAAATTGATGAAAGCTTTACTTCGACCGTTCTGTGGTCAAATGGCTGAAGGTAAGTCTCTGAGATTGAAGAAGCCTGATTAGAACTTCGATTCTAAAAAGGTGAGGTGCGCTTCATCTATGCCTCGAGTGTTCGCGTGCGCTGATGAATTGGTTGAGTTCGGGGCTTTCAAGTCATTATCATTGAAGAACACTATCAGCAACCGGTAGAGTTGAGGAGCATCGATCCGGGCCACAAATTTCTCCAAGTATTCGTTGACGCCATTAACGAAAATCTCGTGAAAGTGGGGAGGACAGAGCGAGTTGGCGGAGATGACGTTGGCTTTTGAGGTCGGATAAGATTGACGGGTTCGAATTCGAGTTGAAGTGTTTCGAGGCTGGTCACATGGAGAGGCAAGTGACCATCGCCTCGGTGAAATATACCCGGAATAAGGAATATGGCGAAGGTAAAGTTCGACGAGTGGGTGGCAGACAAAAGTAGGTTGGCAATCCGGAAATGGAATGGAATGCAAGTAGAAGTATCGCAAACGTGTGCAGATCCACCCAAGAATGAATCAGGAAGAAATGGCACTTGCGACTGTATCCAAATGACATCCACAGAGCTGTGAGCTCCGGGAATGGCACTTGTATTGTTGTCCAAAGTTTTTCAATGTCGAAGTTATATAGCAATCGAGGTAGATTTGACTTATGCGATCGCTGTGCTCGAGTACCGCAATGACATCATCCCCTTCGTTTCGAGGACACTGTCCTTAATGAGGAGAGGAAGCTGGCCAGATATCCAGGGTCTTCCTTGCAAATATTCTGGGTGTACAATAAAGTTGCAGATTCAAGCGACGTGGCGATGCAAAAACAGGATCTCCACCGTCACACACGTGTACCAGTGATTGCCACGACTCTATCCTCCTTTTCGTATTTTGATGCCGAGCGCTGCTTTAATGAAATTAATGTCTTGTATCGACCACGCAAAAATCGAATATTTCTAGGAGGACGTCATCTGGAGGTCGTCAATTGTTAACACCCGACCTACATCACATCGATCAGCCAGCAGTCGTTGGGAGATCATGATGCCAGTGCACAACGAGACTTACGTCGATTGTAGGAAAGTACGAGATTGTCTGCCATCAGTGAACCTTCGAAATCCTGATCTATCGGGTCAAAGATCAGGGAGGCTAGGAAACAAGGGAGGCGGCCGTGGCGCTAGAGTATGTCACTATGGTGGAGACCTGATGACGGGAGGTTGTTGATGGGTATTTAGCGTTTGGGGAACTTGAGAGAACTTGACTTGAGACTAACTTACAGTAATGTTGACGTCAACGACTACGTAATGAGACGCGTAGGATCCGCCGGGACCAGGCGACGCCGCCTCCTGTACTCACGGTCTTCACAAATTGTTCATTACTTTCTAAACCCACTCTCGGTTGAAGCACTGAAAAGTACCATTCTGCATGATCACCACACACCTTCTTGGCGACCAGTACAGTACGCCACCACGATCCAGTAGGCTGCGTCGAGGCGGTCCCATCCTCACCCATACTACTCAACTCTTTTTCAGTGCCCATTCCCAACCGTGCTTTTGCCCATTTATCTTCACCGCACCCCTCAAGCTCGCCGAACCTCTGTACAGGTGAGACCAATCTTAAAAGTCCAGCTAAGACAGCTGATAATGCCTCCGGATCGTCGTCCGTCAATGATTCTATCTTTTTATTTTTAAATATAGTAAACCCTCGCTTCCCTCAATTGCTAAGGTTCGCAAGTACAAGATGGTTTTCACATACAGTGATGCCGTGTGTCCTTCTGCGCTTGGTGAACCCAGTGCGTATATACAAGTAAGAATCCACTGTTACACTTCCCCTCTCCCTCTGCCTCTCCATTATCTTCTCTATCGCTGCAGTACCGATGTAAAAATTTAATCATGATCATAACCGTCGGCATGCTTGCCCGCTGTCGCGGTAGCCACCAGAATGACGCCCGTAGCGCCACCACGAACCCCTCTGCCACCTCGGGACTCGCCTCTCACTCGATAGGTATAGAGTCCTCTTGAAGTCTTCAGTTTGCCCTGATGAGTGGAGAATCATTGTCCATTTTGAGTGAAATAGAAATTCATTTTTCGCATGGCTCGATGTGGAATGACAAGAGGATAAGAGTAATATATTCACCCTCGGCATCGTGCATCAGTAACTAGGATGGTTGTCCGGGTCCTGCGCGACATAGTCAGGTTTAAGACCCTGTTGAGCTGTACGGTCCATTACGTCAACTCGAAATTATGCGTCGAAATCGGGAACTCCGTGAGAGAAGGCCCCGCCGTGCACTTCAGAAGATGACATGGCAACGATGTTGCAGCGATCCGTAGACCTCGGCTTGCAGGACGCCGAAGCGCGCTTGATAGCTGTTCGTGATCAACCATCGCGTTTGAGCAAAGTTTTTGGGCGGAAATGGTAGGCGATATTTGAACAAGGGACGTACCCAAGTCGCGGCGGTGTCAGCGTGAGAAGGATAAACATTACAATACGATACCGTGAGCGACGACGCGGGTGCGCTGCCGTGGCCTTGTCTGCCGCTGTTCCCACTCTTTAATAGCATCGTCTCAATTGAAAACGGGAGTGAGGCATTACGCTGATCAATCACATCCTGCAACATACGTATATTAGAGACGCGCAAGCGCGGAGAATCTGGTCCATATGGTTAATGGTGTTGCGCGCGCGGGAGTTGGGTAGTACTGTATGCATTCGACTGCGGGTTCGAATTCAAGTGATATGAAACTGTAGCGTTACTCTCAGAAGTGTTATCAAAATGCTGTGGCGCCCGCCAATATTGTTCGGTCCTAAGAAACGGGTATGTGAGCATGTAGAACCTAGCGTGAAATAAGCATCGCTGACTCTGTGAACTCATCACGTTTTGTGGTTACGTGGTGCGAATACGCGTTCCTGGAGTCAGTAGCGGAGGCAGGGATGTAGATGATAGCAACTGGACCGTAATCACATCGTAATATAAGGGTTGCGGAACACATTGTTCGGCGGCTGGGACGGCTTCAGCGGCGATAAGGGCCACCAAAATTGAGGCTTATCTGACGCAATTATCTGTGTTGGCACTGTTCGTGGGTGACGAGTCTTGCCAGGGTGGTTCGTTGTCGCGATCGCATCTTGAACGCCTATGACGAGGATGCACCCAAGCTAGTGGTTAGTCGTGTCTACAGGAACAGATGAGGCGAATTATTCACATACGAGTGCCCATAAATGCCTCAGCAAACGACCAAGGACCATTCCATCCATTTGGTACCGTGTTGCAGAATTGTGGTCATACTGTTCATGTGTCACGACCTTAACCCTGATCTGTGGTTCTGCGTTACGCTCGGCGGACGCCGATTTGATGCTTTCAATCCAAAGGTAAGTACTGTACAAGGGAGAAAAATAGTACAACGACACGGAACGTTAACAGACGGAAGAGGTAACCACCAATCATCGACCAATTCTCTATCCCAGACAGAAATGGCAAAAGGGTGATTGATGAGCCGTCGCGCAGAAATGAACTGCTAATGTCTTCCTGGACAGGTTCCAATTGCTCGAACCCTCCAAGAGAACATTTTGAAGAGCGGGCAACACCTCTGTCATTCTTCCTCCAGTGAGCTCTTGCAGCGCGTGCGCGATACGTGGCAAAATTAGCTCGGATAGGTAGAGATTCTTGACAGCCGTAAATGAGAGTAGAAGTCCAACCATTCGGTGTTCTCGATACCATCCCTCACAACGACTGGTGAACGTCCATGGTCGTCGATGTAGAGATTCTCCGTTGTTAAAAGGAGCCGCGATGACAAGGTACAGATTTTCACCAGGGATGAAAGCGTTTGATGTGACAGCTCGTAGATGATCACTTCGACCATTCTATGGTTAGATTGCTCAGGGTGAGATTGACAAAGCTGACGAGAGCTTCGCAATCATCGAAGATAGAACATGCTTCATCATTAGCCGTGTTGGCGTGCGATTGATGAATTGATTGAGCTTGTGTTTGAATTCAATGTCATAGAAGAGCGTTGTCGACAACTGGTAGAGTTGAGGGCATAGATCCGGACTACAATTTCTCCAAGTATTTTTCCATCCCTTTGAACCAAAAAATCATGAGCGCAGGAGGACAGAGCGAGTTGCGGAAATGGATGTCGGATTTTGAGACCAAGATAAGACTGAGGGAATCCGAATTCAAGTTGAAGTGTTCGGAGGCTGTCAACATGGAGAGGCAAGTGGCCATCGCCTCGGGTGAAATGTACCCGGAAGGAGGAGTATTGTGAAGGCGAAGTTCGACGAGGTGGGGCAGATAAAAGTAGATTTGGTAATCCTGGAAATGGAATGGAAGACAAGGTGAAGTATCGCAGGCGTGGCGCAGATCCACCCAAGAATGATTCGGGAAGGACTGGACTGTACAACAAGTCTCTAATTGACAGGTCCAGAATTGCGAGCTCTGGGAATGGCACTTGCATTGCTATCCAAATTCATTAATTTGCGAAATTGTATAGCAAACGAGGTCGATTTGGCTAATGCGATCGCTATGCTCGAGTACAGCAATGGCATTGTCCACTGACTCTTCGGAGATTTTTCCCTCAATGAGGAGAGGTAAGCGGGCCAGACCAGGGTCTTCCTTGCAGATATTTCGGAATGATAACAATAAAGTTGCAGGTTTAGGCGACAGGGCGATCTGAAAACAAGGTCTCTCCACGTCGACATACGTGTACCAGCGATTGCCATGACTCTATCTTCCTTTTCGCAATGTAACCGCTGAACACATGGAAAAATTGATGTTTGAACACATAGAAATCAAAGATTTCTAAGAGGACGTCATCAGGGAGCACGTCGATTGATACCACCTGACCTACATCGCATCGAATCAGCCCAAAGTCGTTGGAGATGATGCCAGTGCACAACAAGAGACTTACGTTGGTTGTAGGATGTACATGGTAGTCTGCCATCAGCAAGCCTTCGAAATCCCGCTATCCGATCTACTGGATCAATAAGCCAGGGAGGCTACGAAACGAGGAGAGCGGGACGTAGAACTAGAGTATGGCGACTATGGTCCTATGGTGGGAAGACCTGATAAATGTGATAATGGGAAGGAAGTCGGAAAATTTGGAGCGAGGCCTATATCTAATGCACTTCGTAATGACCGATCAATACAGAGTGAAGTCCTTGACAACCGCTAAGAGGTCGTTGATAGGATCGCGTTCGAGGAGACTTGAGATCTCAATATCGCTGCAATGCCAGCGTCGTCCCGGCTGGTTCCGGTCCTTATGGGCGTCTACTGTGTCAACTCTCCCGAACGCCGAATCCCCATCAACGACCTTTCAGTGGTATGTCAAGGGAATTCACTCTCTGTATTGATCAATCATAACAAAATGTCATGATATAGGCCCCGCTCGAAAATTCCCGTCATCAGGTCTTCCTGCCATAGTGACCATACTCTAGCACCACGGTCCCCTCACTCGTTTCCTGGCCTCCTGCTCGTTAATCCCAAAAGCCCAATAGATCGGAATTTCGAAGGCTAGCTGATGGTAGACAATCTCGAATATTCCCATAATCGACGTAAGCCTCTTGTTGTGCACTGCAGGCATCATCTCCCAACTACTGCTGATGATTCGATGCGCTGTAGGTCAGGCCGTCAGGTGTTAACAATCATGACCTCCCAGATGACGTCCTCCTAGAAATATTTGATTTATATGTGGTCAGATATGAAGCTTGTCAAGAGCGAGGTTTCCATGATTTCAGCGACTTTTGCGCGAAAAGGAAGATAGAGTCGTGGCAATCGCTGTTACACGTGTGTCGACGGTGGAGAGGCATTGTTTTCCGATCACCACGTCGTCTGGATCTGCAACTTTATTGTACACCCAGAACATTTGAAAAGACGTCCCTGGACATCTGGCCAGCCTTGCCTCTTTTCTTACAGGGAACTGTCCACGACACGTCAGTGGACAATATCATTGCTGGATTCGAGCACATCGATCTCATACGTCAAATCAATCTCGTTTGCCTTGAAACACCACAAATGAATTTGAAAAACTTTGGACGGCAATGGAGGTGCCATTTCCGGAGCTTCGCAGCTCTGTCCATGTCATCACGACACTTGTCGTACCAGCCAGTTCTTCCCGATTCATTCTCGGGTGGATCTGCGCCACGTCTGCGATACTTCTACTTGTGTGACGTTCCATTTCCGGGATTGTCGAATCTACTCTTGTCTGCCACTCAACTCGTCAGACTTCGCCTTTTACAAATTCCTCATTCCGGTTACATTTCACCCGAGGCGATGGCCACTTGCCTCTCCGCGTTGACCAGCCTCGAAGAACTTCAACTTGTATTCAAATACCCTTATCCGACCTCAAAAGCCGACATCCATTTCCTTCAACTCGCTATGTCCTTCCCGCTCTCTTGAATTTTTGGTTCAAAGGGCTGAACGAATACTTGGGGGAATTTGTGGCCCGGATCGATGCCCCTCAGCTCTCGTTGACAACGCTCTTCGGTGATATTGACTTCGACACCCAGAACTCAGCCAATTCATCAGTCGAATGCCGACATTCGGGGCATATAATGAGGCGGATCTCATCTTTAGTCCTGGTGGAACTCAAGTCAGGCTTCGTCAATCTCACCCTGGACCATCTGACCATGGAATGGTCGTAGTAAGAATCTTACGCGGTGGGTTTGATGACCCAGATCGGCGGCTTTCATCCATGGCGAAAATCTGTACATTGTCGTTGCGTCACCTTTTGACAGTGGAGAACCTCTACATCGACGGGAATCAATATTCACCCCTCGTTTGGGGGGAGAACACCGAATGGTTGGACCTTTTACTTCCATTTACAGCTGTCAAGAATCTCTACCTATCGAAGCACTTTTCGCGACCTATCGCGCGTGCTCTGCAACAGCTCACTGGGGAAATAACAACAGAAGTGTTGCCTGCTCTGCAAAATGTTCTCTTGGAGGGATTTCGGCCATCGGAATCTATCCACGAAGGCATTGCGCGACTCATTTCTGCGCGACAGCTTACCAGTCACCCTGTCACCATTTCTGTCTGGGATGGATACTTGGCGTACGATGAACTGTAGTTATTCCGTTTGATAGCTACAAAATGATGTACAGTCGCACTTCACTTTTCTTTCGGTCAGAATGGCTTGCAATGTCCGACCTTTCAGGTGACCCGGTTGGTAACTATAATATAAACGCACTAATTGGAAATTGGAGAGACAAAAAGAAGCGATGCCATTGGTCGAGACAGAGACACCCCTATCAGGGCGCGCAACTTTTCCTGGATGTTTGTCATGGCCTACACCAGCATGTGATTGCACGATGAAACGAAGGAACATGCACAAACCCGTTCTGATCATGATGCACAGGAAGACCGTGCTCTGAGCCTTAACACGGATGGGAACGCGAGACGGACTGCCCGGAAACGAGCCTCATCAGACCATCGTCCTCGCCCAAAGGTTCGTCCTCCCTTACTTCGTGCTCAAACCCACCATCGCTTATAAACCTTACCGCACTCTTTTCTACAGCGTAGACGTCTCGACACTACCCCTTCACTTCCTCTTTCAAACAGGCAGTTTGCACAACGAAATCGACGTGAGAAGGAACGTGTGCACCCCCCTTCGAAAACGCATATGGTCCTACGAAATCGTCCTATCGAGACAGTAGAAAGTGATCATTCTGCAAAGGTTTGTCCACTCTTCCTTGGTGCTCAACCCCTCCAGCCGTTACGATCCTCAACGCATTCTTTTCTACAGCGTAGACGTATTGAGACAGAACAAAGTGAAAATTCCCTTCTCCCCCACGATGCCCCTCACAACGCGCCGCTATCGTTATCCCCAACTGTGCATCTTTCAATAAGACAGATTGCACAGCGAAAATGTCGTGAGAGGGAACGTGCTCCCCATCCACACCATTCAACTTTGTCGGTTGCACGGGAAAACGGCGGTGACCTTGTTGTCGTGACCTTGGGGAATGACGACATTGTGACAACTCTTCCCCTTGCACGACGACGTTACGTAGAACCCTTGCTCGGCTTCGTACTCGCTGAGGCCTTCTGGCGGACTGGAGGGCTCACTAGGCTAGCTGGGCCCGGTCAGACTGGTGGCTCGACTCGGCTAGCTGGGCCCGCGGGGCTTGCTCGGCTTCGTACTCGCTGGGGCCTTCTTGCGGACTGGAGGGCTCGCTTGGCTAGCTGGGCCCGGGCGCCGCACGGGCCACCGCTAGTAAAATATTAAAGGAGTCATACATCAAGACCACGACACATCACCTTCGCTCGCATGCGCATTCTTCTTCCAACCCGGAAAAAAAGGGAATTGATCTCCGTTCTCCGTTTGTTATCTGGGGGAAATCCTACGACACGTTATCTGCGCGTTCATTGATGATGGTCTGCTCATCCTGGGACAGAACACGTACAAGCTCAAAATACCGCATGCGCTGGACACGGTCTTCCTCCGCTTATGGTGAGTGACCCAACAAAGAAACTGTCGATGGCCATCGGTATCTTCAAACATTTCTTTGCGCTCGAGACCACACTCACCGAACACCATGCTGCGAGGCTCAGCACATGCGCATTGCGGCGATTGTGAACAAGATGGGTGATTTGAAATTGGGATGCTTAGTCGGAGCAGATGGATCTTTGCATGCATGCATATTTTCGAGCACTGACCAATCTGCAATTTGACTCTCACCACATCGAACGCGTCAAGGTTCACGCATATATCCTCCCTTCGTCGCTCTTACTTCCCTTCTTAATTCTTAAGCACTTGTATGCTCTCAAATCGCCTCTGTACTCCGTCTCTGCTGATCAGGCTCTGGCAGTGACTGGCACGGGTTCAGTAAGCGTCAATTGACACAGCCCTGTGTGTTGTCCAAGGTGTTGTCCCTCCCCAACAGACGATCCTTGAAGGGTATGCTTCGTGCGTGCCTCCAACTTTTTACCCCTCACACTGTGATTTCAAAGCAGTGTTGACCTGGAAGCCCACAGGTCACTTGAATGAGACGTTGAAGGTGATCTGCTCAGACTGTTCTTATAAGACATCAGACAGGGTTTTGGCTTCCGACCTGGAAGCCTTGATGGCACGATCAGGTGCGTGCAACATACTACATCCTCCCTTGCCTGGCTGCTTACCTACTTATCTGCCCTGCCGTGCAACCGAACTTGACTTCTTCAAATCCACTGCCACCGCTGTGCATACCTGCACTGCATACACACAGTATTTCTGTGCTACAGTGGCTCCTGAATGCCGAAACCTTGCATCCGACATCATCCCCACTACACTGCTTCACAGGAGAAGCAATCCTGAATTTATGGCATGGCCCGACGCCGGCAGACGAATCAACCGATGCACCCCACCAAGCTACGGTCTTCTTAGACTGAACGTGGTTGCAAACCCCGACACCCTCGCGGCAAATGGGATGACGCATTCACACTGGGCAACCTCAATGACAACACTCCGGAAAAAAGAAAAGAAAAAGGACTTCAACAATACCTAGGCGTGATACCTGTACCTGGTACGACCCATGGCCGGTAACCCGCAGTTAGTGGGTATGGGTCAGCTTGATGGTACCCGGGTTACCTGTGTCAATAGTTTCCGTGTTTCTTCTACTGAAGGTCCCGCCAGACATCCTTCAAACAGTTTGCCGTTGGCAACGCTATCAGTTCCTTGGAGCACGGGTCAGGTTGGACAAAACAAGAGCGGTTCGCTATTTTTGGGATCAGTTTTTATTTGTACGGTAAACAAAGCCAGTTAAGCTACGCCTGGGCAAAAGAACACATGAATCTATCGATACGCAACTGGCTGTAATATAGAGTCTGCTGTACGTAAGTAAGGCCTCAATCCAAAAAGAAAAAGAAAAAGAGTACGTGACACGGAACATTAACGGGATGGAAGAGGGGCAACTATCAATCATCAACCTCCTACGACTCGGGGTAACCCCACACGAAGTCTCTACTCCATACAGAAATGGCGACAGGGTGATTAGTGAGCTGTCGCGCAGAAATGAACTGCGCAATGCCTTCCTGGATGGGTTCCGATGGCTGGAACCCCTCCAAGAGAAGATTTTGCAGAGCGGGAAACACTTCCGTTGTTCTTGCCCCAGTGAGCTCTTGCAGAACGCGCGCGATACGTGGCGAAAAATGCTTGGATAGGTAGAGGTTCTTCACGGTTCTAAATGGAAGTAAAAGGTTCAACCATCTCAAGTTGGTGTTCTCGATATCATCCATCCAACCGAGTGGTGGTGAACCTACATACTTGTCGATGTAGAGGTTCTCAATTGTTAAAAGGAGACGCGACGACAAAGCGCATATTTGTGTCAGGGTCGAAAGTTGCTGATCTGACACATGGCAGAAGATTTGTACATGGACCATTCTATCGTCAGATAGCTCAGACTCAAATAGACGAAGCCTGAGTAGAGCTCCGCCATCACCAAAGACGAGATATGCCTCATCATATGCTCCGAGTGTTGTGCGACTGATGAATTGGTTGAGTTCTGGGGTTTTGAAGCCAATTTCATTGAGGATCATTGTCCCCAACCAGTAAAGTTGAGGGGCATCGATCCGGGCCACAAGTTCCTCCAAGTATTCGTTCACCCCGTTGAACCAAAAAGTCGTGAGAGTAGGGAGGACAGAGCGGGCTGGCGGAAATGGATGTCGGCTTTTGGGGTCTGGATAGGATTGGGGGGATACAAATCCAAGTCGAAGTATTTCGAGGCCGGTCAACATGGAGAGGCAAGTTGCCATCGCCTCGGGTGAAATGTACCCGGAATGAGGAATATCGTGAAGGTAAAGTTTGACGAGGTGGGTGGCAGACAAAGGTAGATTTGGTAATCCTGGAAACGGAATGGAAGTCAAGTAGAGATATCGCAGACGTGGCGCAGATCCACCCAAGAATGGATCGGGAAGAACTGGCCCGTACGACAAGCCTCTATATGACAGGTACAGGCCTACGAGCTCCGGGAATGGCGCCTGCATTGCTGTCCAAAGTTTTGGTGTCCAATGGTCTTCGAACTGCAAACTTGTACAGCAACTGAGGTTGATTTGACTTATGCGATCGCTGTGCTCGAGCCCAGCAATGACATCATCCACTGACGTTTCATAGACCTGATCTCTCTCAATGAGGAGGGGCAAGGGTGGCCAGATATCCAGGGACTTCCTTGCAGATTTTTCGGGTTCATAATAAAGTTGCAGATCCAGCCGACGTGGTGATCCGAAAACAAGTGATCTCCACCGTCGACACACGTGTACTAGCGATTGCCACGACTCTATCTCCCTTTTCGTGTTGTAGTCGCTGAACCCACGGAAACCCGAATCTTGATATCTGACCACATATAAATCGAATATTTCTATGAGGGCGTCGTCTGGGAGGTCGTCGATCGTTAACACCCGACCTACATCGCATCAAATCAGCCAGCAGTAGATGCCAGTGCACAACAAGAGACTTACGTTTCTTGTAGGAATGTGCGAGATTGTCTGCCATCAGCAAGCCTTCGAAATCCCGATCTATTGGGGTTACCGGTTAACAAGCCAGGGAGGCCAGGGCTAGTCGGTTAAAAGGTGGTCACTATAGTGGGAAGGCCCGATGACGGGGAAGATTTCGAGCGGTGCCTATATCGATATCATGACGCTTTGTTACGACCGGTCAATACAGAGAGTGGATTCCATTGACATACAGCTGGGAGGTCGTTGATGGCGATTCGGCGTTGAGACTACCTAAACAGACGGACGTATTGAGCACTGGCGCTTCTTTATCATCATTTCCCACCTGCACTCACACAGATTTCACACGTTGTTCATTCTACTCTACAGTAACCCCTAACGTACTTGATCAAAGTACTGTTTACCACACACAGTACGCGCAATCGAGCATACTCTGTGCACCACCATAACTCTACAGTAGGTCGAACAGCGTCGCGTCCTTCCAAAGTTTTTTCAACCTTTCTCACCAAATGGGAACCGATCTAACCCTCGAGATACACAAAACCGCCAATCGACAATGCCATTCCACCGGAGCTTGATCGTATTCCAGAACGGCCAGAACAATTCGCTGAGAATACCCATAACCTCGGGATTCATGGTCGCATGAATGCTATGGCTTTGGAGACGCATTTGATCACTCACGACGTAGGTTTCGACTAATTCGGGCGACCGAACAGCTCGTCTCCGGGAGGTGCGTCCTGCTCTCTTTTTTACGTTTCTATCACACTGAAAATATGACAGTTAGAAGCAATTTGCGTCGCAATCTCCACCCCCTACGCCACAACTCTCACCCTCAGACACGCAAGATCTCCAACGGCCAAAGCTCTCCGACCAAAACTCAAGCGAATGTCCTAGTTTTGGAGGCCTATCTACAAAAACGATCTCAACAAGCGGAGCAACGTAGGCAGGATGGGAGGAGATCGGATGGGCTGACCCTGTATATGGGAAGATCATGTAATAGTTCAGTAAGGCGAGGATTTTTCCTCTTCTACCATGACTAGCCACGGCGACGGGCTATGCAATCAAGACAGAGTGGCCGATGTTGATTTTATTAGCCCTGCGGCGACGGTTAGTCTTGTCTGCAGGATTACATAGGGCGAATTCTTTGCGTAGAAACGCCTCATGATCAGCTAAAGAGCAAGGCCTCCATACATTTGGTACTGTACATCTTAATCTTGCAGAATGGTGGTCGTACATTTGGGTCAACAATTGCGAATGACTTTAACCTTGATCATCTGTGGTTACTCTGACGATTTGATGGTCACATCGATCCAAAGAGCAATTACAAAGGAGAACAAAATAGTACGGCGACACAGAATGTTAACGAGACGGAAGAGGGGCAACTACTAATCATCAAACTCCCAGTCCTCCTCGTCGTAGCAGACTCCATGCCAGACAGTAATGGCAACAGGGTGATTGGTGAGCTGTCGCGCAGAAATGAACCGCGCAATGCCTTCCTGGACGGGTTCCGGTGGGGGGAACTCATCCAAGAAAACATTTTTCAGAGCGGGCAACACTTCTGTTGCTCTACCCCCAGTGAGCTCTTGCAGAGCGAGCGCTATACGTGGCGAAATTGGTTTGGATAGGTAAAGATTTTTCACAGCTGTAAATGGAAGTAAAAGGTCCAACCATTCGGTGTTCTTGATAGCAACCTCCCAAACCTCCCAAACGAGTGGCGAAGATAGATTCATGTCGATGTGGAGGTTCACCATTGTTAAAAGGGGACGCAACGACAAGGTACAGATTTTCGCCAGGATTGAAACCTGCCGACCTGACAAGACTTCCACTTGGACCATTCTATGGTCAGATCGCTCAGGCTGAAATTGACGAAGCCTGACTCGAAGGCAACTATCAAAGATGAGATGCGCCTCATCATATGCCCCAAGTATTGGCGTGCGACTGATGAATTGGTTGAGTTCTGGGGTGTTGAAGTCGATATTATTGAGGAACGCTGTCGACAAATGGTAGAGCCGAGGGGCATCGATCCGAGCGACAAATTCCTCCAAGTATTCGTTCAACCCTAGGAACGAAAAACTCGTGAGAGTGGGGAGGACAGAGCGAGTTGGTGGAAATGGACGTCGGCTTTTGAGGTCGGGATAAGATTGAGAGTCTATGAATTCAAGTTGAAATGTTTCGAGGCTGGTCAACATGGAGAGGCAAGTAGCCATCGCCTCGGGTGAAATATACCCGGAATGAGGAATATGACCAAGGTAAAGATTAACGAGGTGGGTGGCGGACAAAAGAAGATTCGGTAATCCCGGAAATGGAATGGCATGCAAGTAGAAGTATCGCAGACGCGGCGCAGATCCACCCAAGAATGAATCGGGAATACACGGAATCGACTCGTGCAACCAGTATTGGATTGACATGTACAGGCCTGCGAGCTCCGGGAATGGCACCTTCATTGCTGTCAAAAGTTTTGGTGGCCAAAGGGCTGTAAACTGCGAACTTGTACTGCAATTGAGGTCGATATGACGTATGCGATCGCTGTGCTCGAGTCTAGCAATGACATCATCGACTGACGTTTCAGAGACCTGATCTCTCTCAATGAGGAGGAGAGGCAAGGCTGGCCAGATATCCAGGGACTTCCTTGCAGACTTTTCGGGTTCATAATAAAGTTGCAGATTCAGGCGATGTGCTGACCCGAAAACAAGGGATCTCCACCGTCGACACACGTGTACCAGCAATTGCCAGTTTGCCACGACTCTATCTCCCTTTTCGTGTTGTGGTCGATGTACCCACGGAAACCCAGATCTTGATATCTGACCACATAGAAATCGAATACTTCTAGCAGATCGTCATCTGAGAGGGTCGTCGATCGTTAACACCCAACCTACATCGCATCAAATCAGCCGGAAGTCGTATGTCAGTGCACAACAAGAGACTTACGTCACTTGTAGGGATGTGGAAAATTGTCTGCCATCAGCGAGCCTTCTTAATCTCGATCAATTGGGATCAACGAGCCGGGTAGGCTAGGGAACGAGGTTACGAGGCAAGGGAACCGTGGTGCTAGAGGCTAGAGTATGGTGGGAAGACCTGATGATGGGGAAGATTTAGAGCTGGGCCTATATCATGACACTTTGTTATGACCGATCATTACAGAAAATGGATTCCCTTGACATACAGACGTTGATGGGGATTTGGTGTTCAGGGAGACTTGAGAGGTTGACTACGTAAAGAGACGCCCATACTATTGGACCCAGGACCCAGGAACGCCGCTGGCATTGAGCGCTATTGGGCGCTTGAGCACAGGTGCCTCATTTCCCGTCTGCTTGCACTCACGGTCTGTTCATTACTTTCTTACTCCTAATGTACTCGGTCGAAGCGCTGAAAATCACTATTCTGCCATGCTCACCACACCTTCCTTGGCAACCAGTACACGCAATCGAGCACAGTAGGCCGTGTCGAGGCGGTCCCATCCTGGCCATGCAGGTCGGCCAGGATTGCATCACCCATAAAACAGAGTCGGGACGTGGGGCCCATCATAGACTATTATTGCTGTGTAACTTCCAAGTCGAGTTCCGATTTACCGTGGAATGGACGCTCGACGGAAG
The DNA here is from genome assembly GCA_022884055.1 of Russula griseocarnosa. Classification (NCBI taxonomy): domain Eukaryota; kingdom Fungi; phylum Basidiomycota; class Agaricomycetes; order Russulales; family Russulaceae; genus Russula; species Russula griseocarnosa. The sequence continues at coordinate 78,812 of JAGKRU010000097.1, forward strand.
CAGTGGCCGAGGCAACCCTCCACTGGACCCACTAGTGCCCATTCCAGAATTCAGTTTCATGATTCATGGGACCCATAGGGGCTGTGGTCTTTAGCAGAGGACGTGAGGTGCGTCGACTCCTCCGCTACCTTAACGCTATGGCTGAAGGTGCTCAGTCGTAACAGTCTCTGCAAAGGACGCTGCGCAAGGACGGCAGCTTTATCAGTTTTTTTCCCCTTCTGCCATGACCAGCCACGGCGCCGGCCCATCAATAAGGCAGAGTGGCCCAGTGTTGATTTCATTAGCCCTGCGGCGATGCCTACACGCGGGTTAGTCTTGTCTGCAGGAATATATGTGAACTCTTTGCGTACGAGTGCCTAGAAATGCCTCAGCTAAAGAGCAAGGATACATTGGGTACATGTTGCAGAACGGTGATCGTACATGTACTGTACAAAGGGCACAGTCAACAATAACAAATTACCTTGACCTTGATCTGTGGTTCTAAGTTACTCTCGGCGGACGCCGACTTGATGCTTACAATAGTCCTCAATCCAAAGAGCAATTACAAAGGTGAAAAAATGGTACGGCGACACGGAACGTTAAGGAGACGGAAGAGGGAACTACCAATCATCGACCTCCTCTAAGTAGTTTCTATCCCAGACAGAAATGGCGACAGAGTGATTGGTGAGCTGTCGCGCAGAAATGAACCGCACAATGCCTTCCTGGACAGGTCCCGATGCCTGGAACTCCAAGAGAACATTTTGCAGAGCAGGAAACACTTCTGTTGTACTTGCCCCAGTGAGCTCTTGCAGAGCGAGGGCTATACATGGCGAAATTGGCTTGGATAGGTAGAGATTCCTGACAGCTGTAAATGGGAGTAAAAGGTCCAACCATTTGGTGTTCTCAATATCATCGAGTGGAGATAGACTCGCGTCGATGTAGAGGTTTTCGATAGTTAAAAGGAGACGCAACGGCAAGGAACAGATTTTTGCCAGGATTGAAAGCTGCCGATCTGACACTTCGCCTAAGATTGTAAATTGGACCACCCTATGATCAGATCGCTCAGGGTGAGATTGACGAAGCCTGACTAGAGCTTCTTCGCTATCAAAATCAAAGATGAGATGCGCCTCATCATATGCCCCGAGTGTTGGCGTGCGATCGATGAATTGGTTAAGTTCTGGGGTGTCAAAGTCGACATCATTGAAGAACACTGTCGACAACCAGTAAAGTTGAGGGGCATCGATTCGGGCCACAAATTCCTCCAAGTATTCGTTCAGCCCTTTGAACGAAAATTTCATGAGAGTGGGGAGGACGGAGCGAGTTGGCGGATATGGGCGTCGGCTTTGGGGGTCAGGATAAGATTGGGGGTATTCGAATTCAAGACAAAGTATTTCGAGGCTGGTCGACATAGAGAGGCAAGTGGCCATCGCCTCGGGTGAAATGTACCCGAATTGAGGAATATTGTGAAGCCAAAGTTGGACGAGGTGGGTGGCAGATAAAAGTAGCTTCGGTAATCCCGGAAATGGAATGGAAGTCAAGGCGAGGTATCGCAGACATGGCGCAGATCCACCCAAGAACGTATTGGGAAGAAGTGGCTTGTGCGACAAGTTTCGAAATGACAGGTAGAGAGCTGCGAGTTCTGGGAATGGGACCTCCATTGCTCTCCGAAGTTTTCCTGTCCAAAGGCTTCTAATATGCGAAAATGTATTGCATTCGAGGTCGATATGGCGTATGCGATCGCTGTACTCGAGTCCAGAAATGATATTGTCCACTGACATTATGTCGACGCCGCCCTTAATGAGGAGAGGCAAGGGTGGCCAGACATCCAGGGACCCCCTTGCAAACGTTCTGGTTCTACAATAAAGTTGCAGATCAAGGCGACGTGGCGATCCGAAAACAAGGTATCTCCAGCGTCGACACACGTGTACCAGCGATTGCCACGACTCTATCTCCTTTATCTTCCTTATTAAACCGAACGTGTGTGACTGACGGAAACCCAGATCTTGATATCTGACCACATAGAAATCGAATATTGCTAGGAGGACGTCATCTGGAACGCCGTCGATTGTTAACACCCGACCTACTGTATATCGCATCAAATCAGCCGGAAGTCTTTGGGACATGATGCCAGTGAACAACAAGAGACTTACATCGATTGTAGGGATGCGTGAGATCGTCTGCCATCAAAAAGCCTTCGAAATCCCAATCTATTGGGGATTCAAGGTCAACGAGCCAAGCGAGGCGACAGTGGTGCTAGAGTGGTCACAACGGTGGGAAGACGATGACGCGATGACGGGGGAGCTTTGGAGAGATCGTTGATGGGGATAGTCAACGTAAGGAGACGGACGTACTGACGCTTGAGCGCTTGAGCACTGGCGCTTCTTCATCTTTTACCACGTGTGCAGCCTGCGCTCACGGTCTTCATGAAGATTACTACTATCCTACCATGTTCACCACACACAGTATGCGCGATTGAGCACAGTACGCCACCACGATTGTACAGTGGTTCGAACAGCGTCGTGACTTTCCAAAGTTTTTTCAACCTTTCTCACCGCATGGTGACATGGATGGCGGACACAACCAGTCCAACCCCAGGATACACAAAAGCCCCTTCATTTATCAGGGAAACCAAATAAATGGATGCCAGAAATGTTTCAGGGTGCTGGTAGGACCGGTTGGGAGGGGTGAGGGTGGATGTGGTGGAGCAAAGGGAGGCGTGCATGGCTTGGTCAGGATGGGTGTCAGGAGGACTCCGAGGAGATCAAATCGGGTGTGCACCATCATCATCCTTGCATCCGCAGTGTTGGCGTGTCTGGTTCCGCTAAGTACGCTAACGGTATACTGTACAATGCGGCTGTGTAACAAACGACGATGACGACAGCACAGCGACGACAAACAACAAAGGCAACAAAGACGGTACAGTACACAAACGATCCGATGCAAAACCATGGGCCAATGGCATGCCGTGCACGCGTCGGCTTCGGCTTCGGATTGTGTGCAGAATGAGGTTCGTGCGTAGGTCTTGTGCGTGCATTAGGAGCGCTTGGGGTTGATGTATTGGCTTGATCGAGGGAGGTGCGCTCGGATAGTCTGGCCATACCTGCAAAAGATAACATGGTCATCCGTGCTAGACTTGTCAAAGACAACTTGATCAGCCATCTAGTCTGAGGTCATGTTGTGAAGCCAATCGGCGCGATATGAGTTGTCTCGTTCAACAGCAATTATCTTACGGTATTTTTGTAGGTGAGTCCAAGATCCTTTACTGTAAGTTATTGCGTAGAGTTGTTGTTGATATAGGTTGGTCATGGTACCATTCCCTGAGCGGATCTCGTCTAACAGTAGCGATGAGCTCTCGAGTCTCTACGAGCAATTTGTGGAGCTCTTCTGTATGCAGCTTTCGATGCTCTTCGAGCGTACACCCAATGCGGTTGTAATATGATCAATCTCTCATCCTTCCTCCAATAGCAAGCATAAGGCCCTTGTTTCACGTTCGGACTGATTGTGCGATATGCTATGCATGTCCAGGGTGAGTATGACAAAGATTGAGAGCAAGTTGGAGATGAGGGAAGTGTTTCAAAGATTTTTGGATTTTTCACGATTGTCGAACCGCCACAAAACACGTGGGACAAGAATTTCCGAAATGACTGTGCAGCACTATTCTACAGGACAGTCCTCGATCCAAAAAGCAATTACAAAGGAGAAAAAAATACTACAACGACATGGAACATTAACAAGACGGAAGAGGGCAACTACCAATCATCGAATTCCTCTGAGTAGTCTCTATCCCAGACAGAAATGGTGAGCTGTCGCGCAGAAATGAACTGCGCAATGCCTTCCTGGATAGGTTCCGATGGCTCGAACCCCTCCAAGAGAACATTTTGAAGAGCGGGCAACACCTCTGTCGTTTTTCCTCCAGCGAGCTCTTGCAGCGTGTGCGCGATAAGTGGCGAAATTAGCTCCGATAGGTAGAGATTCTTCACGGCTGTAAATGGAAGTAAAAGGTCCAACCATTCCGAGTCGATGTTCTCGATATCGAGTAGTAAAAGTGAACTCGTGTCGATGTAGAGGTTCTCGATTGTTAAAGGGAGACGCAACGGCAAGGTACAGATTTTCGCCAGAATTGAAAGCGGCCGATCTGACACTTCGCCTAAGATTGTTACTCGGACCATTCTATGGCCAGATGGCTCGGCGTGAGATTGACGAAGCCTGACACAAGCTTCTTCGTAATCAAAAGTGAGACATGTCTCATTATATGCCCCGAGTGTTGGCGTGCGACTGATGAATTGCTTGAGTTCTGGGGTGTCAAAGTCAATATCACTGAAGAACGCTGTCGACAACCGGTAGAGTCGAGGGGCATCGATTCGGGCTACAAATTCCTCCAAGTATTCGTTCAGCCCTTGGAACGAAATTTTCATGAGAGCGGGAAGGACAGAGCGAGTTGACAGAAATAGACGTCGGTTGTTGGGGTCAGGATAAAAATGAGGGTGATCGAATTCAAGTCGAAGTGTTTCGAGGCAGGGCAACATGGAGAGGCAAGTGGCCATCGCCCCAGGTAAAATGTACCCGAAATGAGGAGGAATATTTAGAAGCCAAAGTTGGACGAGGTGGGTGGCGGACAAGAGTAGTTTTGGTAATCCAAAAAGTGGAATGGAATGCAAGTAGAGGTATCGAAGACGTGGCGCAGATCCACCCAAGAATGAATCGGGAAGAACTGGCCCGTACGAGGAGGATCCAAATGACAGGCGCAGACGTGCGAGCTCCGGGAATGGGACCTGCATTGCTGTCCAAATTTTTTCAAATGGTATGGTTGTATGCAAATCGAGGTCTATGTAACGAATGCTACCGCTGTGTTCGAGTACAGCTTCAGCAATGACATCATCCGCTGATATTACATTGACGCTGCCTATAATGACGAGAGGCAAGACTGGCCAGACATCCAGGGACTTCCTTGTTCTGGTTCTACAATAAAGTTGCAGATCCAAGCGACGTGGTGATTCGAAAACAAGGCCTCTCCATCGTCGGCACACGTGTACCAGCGATTGCCATGACTCTATCTTCCTTCTCGTGTTGTAGTTGATGAACTCACCGAAACCCAGATCTTGATATCTGACCACATAGAAATCAAATATTTCTAGGAGGACGTCATCTGGGAGGTCGTCGATTGTTAACACTCGGCCTACATCGCATCGAGTCAGCCAGCAGTCATTGGGAGATGATGCCAGTGCATAACAAGAGACTTACGTCGGTTATAGAGATGTGCATGGCTGTCTGCCATCAGCGAGCCTTCTAAATCCCGATCTATTGGGGTCAACGAGCCAGGGAGGCTATGAAACGAGGGGAGGCGGCCGTGGTGCTAGAGTATGGTCACTATGGTGGGAAGACCCGATGACGGGGAAGCTTTAGAGTGGGGCCTATATCATAACGCTTTGTTATGACTGATCAATACAGAGAATGAATTCCCTTGACATACAGTTGTGAAGGAAATGGCCTGGCGTGATGATGAGAGGACCAACAAGTAGGTGAGTAAGGTGACGGGTGACCAGATCACTGGTCCCTGACAACAGCAAAGTGGTTGTTGATGCATTGATGGACTACAGTACGTAAAGAGACCGACGTATTGGGCACTTTGAGCACTGGCGCTTCTTCACCTTTTCCCGCCTGCTTGCACTCACAGTCTTCACGAGTTGTTTATTGCTTTCTAACCCGTCGGTCTAAGCACCGAAAGGTACTATTCTGCCATGCTTAATGCTTACCACACACCTTCATTGGCGACCAGTACTGCAATCGAGCACAGTACGCCGCAGAGTCCGTCGGACCACAACTCTAGTAGCTAGGCCGCGTCGAGGCGGTCCCATCCCGCCCACACTGCTCACCTCCTTTCCAGCGCCCATTCCCAGCCGTGCTTTCGCCTCATCGACCCTAACCACGCCCATTAAAGTTGCGCCGAGGCTCTGTGCAGGTGAGACTAAGCCTGAAAGTTCGATTAGGATAGCTCACTGCTGCTCACAATGCCTCCAGATCATCGACCGTCAATGATCATCTTCAGGTTCTTCTTTCGTTTTTAAATATAGTATACCTTCTCTTCCATTGATCGTTAAGTTCGAAAGTACAAGATGGCACCCACATAAGGTATGATACAGGGTGATTCCATGCGCTTGGTGGAACTCGGCGGGTACAAGGCTTGGTACAAGGTGAGAAAGCACTTTTACTTTTCTCTTCCCCATCTTCCGACCGCAATGAGCGCTTCTGCCACCACCTGTACCAGTATTTCCAATTCTGCTTCTCCTGCTCACACACGTTGTCAGTTAGAGGCGCAGGTAGAATTCTACGAGCCGATAATCCAACCGCTTATGCAGATGGGCCAAAGCGGGAAGGGTTACTGTAAAACTGCCGTTTCATGTACGCCCGATATCTTCCATGCTGCTTGCGATGCGTGAAACGATGCGGTCACCTATTTCACCTCTTTTTCTTTAGGTATATACATGTCATGGCAGTATGGCGCAGATCAAAAGGTTCCTCACAAGAGGCCGGCGGCATTGGATCTAATTGATGTCATCCGGGAGAATCAGGTGTTAAGACGGACCCTTCGTGACTATGGCGTGAGCCTGAGAAGGTAGACACGGCCTCTCAATAAAGTACGACTAAAGAAATACTTGCTTGCAGTATACATGATTCATTTCATTCCGACTATCAGTTTTCGCGCATATTAGCCTGCTGTGCTGGTACACCTTATTCGGCTCATCGCCCACTTTTAAAATCTAACAGGTACACGCGTCTCTCCGCATTTACTTGAACCTCATTTGAGATCGGTTGTCCCACTCTTTTTATGTATTCTGGACGGAACTCACGGTATCATTTGTGATATGTAATGGATGTCTGTCTCGTCATCGGCGCAGACTTCTTGTAAGACTATGTTCCAAGCCTAAGAAAATGCACATCCTACGATCACATTCATACCAGCGGCGCATTTCTTGTGTCTCCTCTCAGGGAAGTGCCAGTCTGCAAGCGTGGGTCCACGGATTCAGGGGGTGGCAAAGATAGCACAGTCTCTGGTGCAGAAAGACTTGGTAGATGATGAGGTTGGCTTGCCGAGCTGCAATAGGGTTTTTCGTGGTGCTTCTCGGACTATTACTCTAAGACTACCTGTTGTTGAGGAACACATGGCCCCCAGCCAGGGTATTTCTGTTGTAAGTTGGTGGCGGTGCCGTCAGCTCCAAGCGCACGCTCTTTCGCTAGCCCAATGAACCCAGGGACTCACAATATACAGAGATCCATCCGCTCCGACTAAGCATTCCAACTCCAAGTAACCCATCTTACTCACGATCACCGCAATACCACACGCACTGAGCCTTGCAGCGTGGCGTTTGGCGACTGTGGTCTCAAGCGTCTCAGTGTAAAGAAATGATTGAAGATACAAATGACCATCGATAGTATTTCTATTGGGTCGCTCTCCATAAGCGAGAAGACAGTGGCCAGCGCATGCGGTGTTTGGAGCCTGTACGTGTTCTGTCCCAGGAAGGGCACACTATCATCGATTAACTCGCGATAAGGAGTTGCAGGATTTCCCAGAAAACGTACGGAGATCTTTTTTTTTTTTCCGTGGCACGTACGCACGCAACGCATTCGGTTGGAAGAAGGTTGTAAATGCGCGTGCGCGCGAAGGTGATGTGACGTTGGCGTACCTCTGGTGCCCATTCCAGATTGCAGGTTCATCGATCATCCTCCATAGGACCCATATGAACTAGATGAGGGGAATCCTTTGCGTACGAGTGTCCAGAAATCCCTTGGTTAATGAACAAGGATCCTTCCATTCGTTTGGTACGTGTTGCAGAACACTAGTCGTACATGTAAAGTAAAGGTAAAGTTGGTAAAGGGTCAATATAACGAATGACCTTAACCTTGATCTGGGGTTCTGCGTTACTCTCGGCGGACGCCGATTTGATGTTTACATAGTCCTCGATCCAAAGTACAAATACAACAAAGGAGAAAAAAAGGTATGGTGACACGGAACGTTAAGGATACGAAAGTGGGCAACTACCAATCATCGACCTCCTCTGAGTATTCTCTATCCCAGACAGAAATGGCGACAGGGTGATTGGTGAGCTGTCGAGCAGAAATGAACTGCGCAATGCCTTCCTCGACAGGTTCTGATGGCTGGAACCCTTCCAAGAGAACATTTTGCAGAGCAGGTAACACTTCTGTTGTTCTTCCCCAGTGAGCTCTTGCAGAGCGAGCGCTATACGCGGCGAAATTGACTTAGATAGGTGGAGATTCCTGACAGCTGTAAATGGAAGTAAAAGGTCCAACCATTTGGTGTTCTCGATATCATACCTCCAAACGAGTGGTGAATATACATCCCGTCGATGTAGAAGTTCTCCATTGTTAAAAGGGGACGCAATGACAAGGTACAGATTCTCGCCAGGATGGGAAGCTGATCTGACACTTCGCCTATGATTGTCACTTGGACCATTCTAAGGTCAGATCGCTCAAGGTGAGATTGACGAAGCCTGACGAGAGCTTCGCAACTATCGAAGATGAGACGCGCCTCATCATATGCCTCGAGTGTTGGCGTGCGACTGATGAATTGCTTGAGGTCTGCAGTTTTGAACTCAATGTCGTAGAAAAGCGTTGTCCACAACCGGTAGAGTTGAGGGGCATCGATTCGGGCCACAAATTCCTCCAAGTATTCGTTCAGCCCTTTGAACGAAAAATTCATGAGAGTGGGGAGGACAGAACGAGTTGGTGGAAATGGACGCCGGCTTTTGAGGTCAGGATAAGATTGGCGGGATTCGTATTCAAGTCGAAGTGTTTCGAGGCTGGACAATATGGAGAGGCAATTGACCATCGCCTCGGGTGAAATGTACCCGGAATGAGGAATATCTAAAAGCCGAAGTTTGACGAGGTGGGTGGCAGATAAAAGTAGTTTTGGCAATCCCGGAAATGGAATGCAACGCATGTAGAAGTATCGCAGACGTGGTGCAGATCCACCCAAGAATGAATCGGGAAGAACTGGCTTGTATGACAAGTCTCGAAATGACATGTTCAGAGCTACGAGCTCCGGGAATGGGACCTGCATTGCTGTCCAGAGTTTTGCTGTCCAAAGGCTTCCAATTTGCGAAGTTGTTTTGCCAAGTGCTTTGCAAGTCAAGTCGATTTGACGTATTCGATCGATGTGCTCGAGTCCAGCAATGACATCATCCACTGAAACTGCGTTGACCCAGCCCTTAATGATGAGAGGCAAGGCTGGCCAGACGTCCAGGGACCTCCTTGCAAATGTTCTGGTTCTACAATAAAGTTGCAGATCCAGGCGACGTGGTGATGCGAAAACAAGGCATCTCCACCGTCGACACACATGTACCAGCAATTGCCACGACTCTATCTTCATTTTCATTTTTGTACCGTAGCTGCCCAGCCCACAGAGATCCAAATCTTGATATTTGATTACATAGAAATCAAATATTGCTAGGAGGACGTCATCTGGGAGATCGTCGATCGTTAACACCCGGCCTATTGCATATTGTAAATCACATCGAATAAGCCGGCAGTCGTTGGGAGATGATGCAGTGCACAACAAGAAACTTACCTCGATTGTAGGGATGCCCGAGATTGTCTGCCATCAGCGAGCCTTCGATATCCCGATCTATTGAGGTCAGCGAGCCAGGGACGCTAGGAAACGAGGGGAGGCGACCGTCGGTGGTGTGGGAAGACCTGATGAACGGGAAGATTTCGAGCGGGGCTTTATCATCAGTTTGTTATGACTGATCAATACAAAGAGTGAATTTTCTCGACATACAGCTGAGAGGTCTTGATGGAAATTCGGCGTTGAGACTACAGTACGTAAAGAGACGGACGACGTTGCCAATGGCACAGGCGCTTCTTCGTCATTTCTAGCCTGCCTGCACTCATGGCCTCTTTCACATGTTGTTCATTCTATACTACAGTAACGCCTAACGTACTCGGTCAAAGTACTATTCTACCATGCTCACCACACACAGTACGTGCAATCAAGTATGTTGTGTACACCACCATGGTCCATGACTCTACAGTTTACATTGGGTCGAACAGCGTCGCGTCTTTCCAAAGTTTTTTCAACCTTTCTCACCAAATGGGGCAAAAACGACCAGTTTAACCCTTGAGACACACAAAACCTCCAATTGACAATGCCATTCTACCGGAACTTGATCGTATTGTCCAGAATAGCGTGACTCCAGAACAACTAACTAAGAGAAGACCTATAACCTCGAGTTGCATGAATGCTATGGCTTTGGAGACACTTTTTGAGCGTATTTTGCAAAGGCAATCTAAACAGGCGGCGAAGTTTAGGCAAAATGAGTGAGTTATCCTTGTATCGATTTGGCCGCTCTCACGACTCATCCGTAGGTTTCGATTAATTTAGGTGACCAAACGGCTCGTCTCCGGGATGTGTGTCCCACTGTCTTTTTATATGTTTCCATCATACTGAAAATATACCAGTTTGAAGCAATCTGAGTCACAATCTCCACCACCGACGTCGCAACCCTCTCACCCTCCAGACACGCAAGACCCGGCCCTCCAAGCAAGTCAAAGAACACTCTGGCTCTTATGATCAGGCCTATAACGTTACAGCATACTATACAGTGAGTTGAACTCCGTCTTATCATTCATACTGTACTATACTGGCCGGTGGACGCAAAAGAAGTGTGGGTCACTATTGGGAGTGGCAAAATTCAAATCGTTTAAACATGAAACATTTCATTACAGGTAAAGCATCAATCATATTGTCACAGTGTGCCGTTGACGTCCTTTCGCCATAACGTATCACTATATCACCGCTCGTCTCGTCTCCCTGCTCCAGCGTTTGTTTCACCACCATAAGTATTCTATACTCCTATTTTTTCATCTTCAATTTTCATTCCCGCTAGGGCGTGATGCCAATGTCAGCGATGGGATCACTGGCATGAGGATAGCGATGACATGTGAATCGTAAAAGTCGAATTGAAGCCGGAGACGCTCGCAACTGAAGCAACACATGGAACTGAACCCGCTCATATGCGGGCCGATGCCAACGGTTTGCTCACTGTCCAACTGGCAATCAATCTCCAGCCTTGCGATTGTGATAAACACAAAGCTTTCGCATACGGTATTTCGAGCTCGTAGGTGTTCTGTCCCAGAAAGAGCACACCTTCATTGATCAACTCGCAGATAACGAGAGGCAGAGTTTCCCTGATATAACGACCCAGAGATACTTATCCAGTTTTTCGTGGCACGTACACACGCGGCAATACGTACGTGGTTAAAAGGATGCGGGTGCGTGTGAAGGTAATGTGAGGTAGGCGTACCTCAGGTGCCCATCCCAGAGTGCAGGTTCACCGGTTCACCCTCCATAGGACCCATGGGGGCAGTCGCGGAGGACGGGAGGTACGTCGACTCCTTCCATGATCCTACGCTGCTGGCTTAATGCTATGGTTGTAGGTGCTCGGTTGTAACAGACTCTGCGCAAGGACGGCAGTTTGACAGTACAGGAGTACAAGGTATCTACCCTGTATATGGGAAGATCACACGATAGTTCGGTGGGCTCATGACGGTTGTCCTCTTCTGCCATAACCTGTGGCCCGTGCCTAAGACAGGATGACTAGATTGTTTTCGCCCTGCGGATTAGTCTTGTCTGCGTTAATACATAACGCAAATTCTTTGCGTACGAGTGCCTAGAAATACCTCAACTAATGAGCAATTGCGCAAGGACCATTCCATCCGTTTGGTACGTACGCGTTGCAGAAGTGGTCGTATATATACAAGGTCAAACAATAATAAACAACCTTAACCCTGATTTGTGGTTCTGCGTTACGCGGCAGACGCTGATTTGGTGTTTTTCAATATCCAAAGAGTAAGTACAAAAGAGACAAATAGTGTGGCGACATGGAATGTTAATGAGACGGAAGAGGGCAAAATATCAATCATCGATGACCTCCTACGACTTGTTCCCACCAAGAATCTATCCCAGACAGAAATGGTGACAGGGTGATTGGGGGCTGTCGTGCAAAAATGAACCGCGCAATGCCTTCCGGTCCAGGTTCCAATGGCTGGAACCCCTCCAAGAGAGCATTCTGCAGAAAAAGCAACACTTCCGTTGCTCTTCCCCTGGTAAGTTCTTTCGGGGCGAGCACGATACGTAGTGAAAATATCTGGGACGGAAGAGGGACGACTACTAATCGTTGACCTCGGGCCAGACCTCTGAGTAGTCCCAGAGGTATCCATACCAGACAGAAATGGCATCAGGGTGATTGGTGAGCTGTCGAGAACAAACAAATTGCGCAATGTCTTCCTGGACAGATTTCAATGGCTGCCGCTCCAAGAAAACATTTTGCAGAGCGGGCAACACTTCTGTTGTTCCCCCAGTGAGCTCTTTCAGGAAGAGTGCGATATATGGCGAAAGAGATAAGGATAGGTGGAGATTCTTCACAGTTGTAAGTGGAAGTAAAAGGTCCAACCATCTGGTGTTCTCGATATGATCCTCCGGATCGGGCGGTGAAGATAGGGTCCCGTCGATGTAGAGGTTCTCCATTGTTAATAGGGGATGTAACGACAACGTACAGATTTTCGCGAGGGACGAAAGCTGCCAATCTGTCACGCCGCGTAAGATTATTACTTGGACCATTCTAAGGTCAGATCGCTCAGGGTGAGATTGACGAAGCCTGACTAGAACTTCTTCATAATGAAAGGTGAGATGCGCCTCATCATATGCCCGGAGTGTTGGCGTGCGATTGATGAATTGGTTGAGTTCTGGGGTGTCGAAGTCAATATCATTGAAGAATGCTGTCGACAACCGGTAGAGTCGAGGGCATCGATTCGGGCCACAAATTCCTCCAAGTATTCGTTCAGCCCTTTGAACGAAAAACTCATAAGAGTGGGGAGGACAGAGCGAGTTGGCGTAAATCGACATTGGCTTTGGAGGACTGGATAAGATTGGGGGATTCAAATTCAAGTCGAAGTGTTTCGAGGCAGGACAACATGGAGAGGCAATTGACCATCCCCTCGGGTGAAATGTACCCGGAACGGGAATATTAAGAAGGCCAAGATAGACGAGGTGGGTGGCAGACAAGAGTAGTTTCGGTAATCCCGGAAATGGAATGGTATGGAACTCGATATATCGTAGACATGGCGCAGATCCACCCAAGAATGAATCGGGAAGAACTGACACGTCCGACCAGTATCCATTTGACAGGCGCAGAGCTGCGAGCTCCGGGAATGGCACGTGCATTGCTTTCCAAAGATTTGCTGTCCAAATACGAACGTCAACTTTACCCGAAAATGTATCGCATTCGATGTCGATATGACGTATGCGATCGCCGTGCTCGAGTAAAGCAATGAAACCATCCATTGACGTATCAGAAACATAAGCAACCATGAATAGAGACACGGCTGGCCAGACATCCAGGGACTTCATTGCAAACTTTTCCTGTCCATACTCGGGTTCATAATGAATATGAAGTTGCAGATTCAGGTGATGGGGTGACCCGAAAACAAGGCATCTCCACCGTCGACATACGTGTACCAGCAATTGCCACGACTCTATCTTTTTCGTATATTGGTAGCCGAACACTGCCTCAGTGAAACCTAGATCTTGATATTTGAATACATAGAAATCGAATATTGCTAGGAGGTCATCATCTGGGAGGTCGTTAATTGTTAACACCCGATCTACATCGCATCGAGTCAGCCAGCAGTCGTTGTGAGATGATGCCAGTGCACAACGAGACTTACGTCGACTGTAGGAATGTGCGAGATTGTCTGCCATCAGCGAGCCTTCGAAATCCCGATCTATTGGGGTCAACGAGCCGGGGACGCTAGAAAACGTGGGGAGGCGGCCGTGGTCCGGTGCTAGAGTATGATCGCTAAGGTGGGAAGACCTGATGACGGGGAAGATTTCGAGCGGGACCTATATTATCACACTCTGTTATGACCGGTCAATAGAGAGAGTGAATTCCCTTGACATACTGCTGAGGGGTCGTTGATGGGGATTCTGCGTTGAGACTACGTAAAGAAACTGACAACGTTGGCGAAGAGCACAGGCGCTTATTAACGCTTATTCTTCACCTTTTCCCGCCTAACTTACGGCGGCACACCGAGTCACGGCATTCACGCGCATTGTTCATTCTATTTCTACAGTTAAGTACTCGGCCAAAGCACGAATTTACTGTTCACCACACAGTACGCGCAATCGTATGTACACCACCATGACTGTACAGTAGGTCGAACAGCGTCGCGTCTTTCCAAAGCTTCTCACTAAATGGATGACAGTCTAACGTCTAACCCTTGAGACCCACAAAACCTCCAATCGACAATGCCAATCCACCGGAACTTGATCGTATTGTCTGGAATGACGTGACTCCAGAACAATTTACTGAGAATGCCCGTAAACTCAAGGTCTGTACAGTAGTCGCACGAACTGAATGCTATGGCTTTGGAGACACTTTTGGAGACGTATTTTGCAGAGGCAATCTGAACAGGTGGCGAGATGTGGGTAAGATGAGTGAGTTCTCCTTGTATCAATTTGGTTACTCTCACCACTTATCTATATCTTTCAACTAGTTCAGGTGTCCGAACAGCTCGTCTCCGGGAGGTGCGTCTCACTGTCTTTTTTATGTTTCTATCATACCGAAAACATGCCAATTAGAAGCAATTTGAGTCGCAATCTCCACCACCTACACCGCAACTTGCTTACTCTCCAGACACGCAAGACCTCCAACTGCGGAGCAACGTAGGCAGGATGACTGAGTTATCCTTGTATCGATCATATTGATAACATGGCAGTCAGCAACAATTTCAGCCACAAGTTCCGCTACCGGTATTGCAACTTCGGGGGATCTCATTTCACACCGGGTGACAGCTGCGGCGTGTACGTCGGCTGGAGGGATCCCGCGTGCAAGCTGTTTAGCATGACTGGAGAGAAGATGCGATGGATACGCAACTCATTCAGTCGCAGTGTCGGACAGTAGACAAGAATGCTGAACAAGATGCTAGTGACCAGTATTGACGACAGTACTGTGTGTGTGTTACGACGGAACCAATAGTTGATGACTCCCACGAATTCGGTGAGCCCATCGAAGACCTCCTTCGAATCACAATCGCAACAAAGCCTCCCTCCACGTGTGACTTCATCGGTGCCCATTCAGCATCTACATTGGGTGCAGCGCACGAAACAACGAAAACGTACGGGATCTGAAAAGCAGTGCCATCACAAAAGAACACTCACTTGCTCTTACGATCGGGCCTATAACGTTACAGGCTTACAGCGATCAATATGTCATTGCTTTCCCCATCGCTGACGTTGACATCATGCCCTAGTGGGAAACAAACCCTGTGTACTTGTACGGTCAACCATAATAAACGACCTTAACCCTGATCTGTGGTTCTGTGTTACGCCGATTTGATTCAATCCATCAATCCAAAAACAAAAGGTGAGTACAAAGCAGAAAATAGTACGACGACACGGAACGTTAGCGAGACGGAAGAGGGGCTCAATCACCGACCTCCTATCACTGGTCCCGCAACAAACCTCTATCCCAGATAGAAATGGCGACAGGGTGATTGGTGAGCAGTCGCGCAGAAATGAACCGCGCAATGCCTCCCTGGACAGGTTCCGATGGTTGGAACCCCTCCAAGTGGATATTTTGAAGAGCGGGGAACACTTCTGTTATTTTTTCCCCAGTGAGCTCTTGCAGAGCGCGCGCGATGCGTCGCGAAAATAGCTCGGATAGGTAGAGATTCTTCACGGCTGTGAATGAAAGTAAAAGGTCCGGCAAATCGTTGCTCTCAATATTATCCATCCAATAGAGTGTTGAATATGGAGTCTCGTAGACGTAGAGGTTCCCCGTTGTTAAAAGGAGACGCAACGAAAAGGTACAGATTTGCGCTAGGCATGAAAGATGCCGATCCGGCTCTTGGCCCAAGACTGTTACTTCGACCATTCTGAGGTCAGATCGCTCAGGGTGAGATTGACGAAGCCTGACTTGAGATTTTTCAGTATAAAAGACGAGACGCGCCTCATCATATGCCCGAGTGTTGGTACGCGACTGATGAATTGATTGAGTCCTACGGTATTGAAGTCAATGTTATCGAAGAACGTTGTCGACGAGAGTTGAGGAGCCTCGATCCGGGCCACAAATTCCTCCAAGTACTCGCTCAGCCCTTTGAACCAAAAATCCATGAGAGTGGGAGGACAGAGCGAGTTGAGGGAAATGGAAGTCGGCTTTTGAAGTCGGGAAAAGGGGAGTTGAATACAAGTTGAAGTTCTTCGAGGCTGGTCAACGCGGAGAGGCAAGTGGCCATCGCCTCGGGTGAAATGTAACCGGAATAAGGAATTCGAAAAAGCCGAAGTCTGACGAGGTGAGTGGCAGACAAAAGTAGTTTTGGCAATCCCGGAAATGGAATGGAATCCAGATATAAGTATCGGAGACGTGGCGCAGATCCACCCAAGAATGAACCGGGAAGAATTGGGTCGCATGACCAGCCTCCATATGACAGGTCCAGAGCTGCAAGCTCCGGGAATGGTACGTCCATTGCTGTCCAAAGTACTTCAAATGGCGAAGTTGTATGGAAATCGAGGACAATTTGACGGATGCGATCGGTATGCTCAAGTCCAGCGATGACATCATTCACTGACATTATGTCGACGCTGCCCCTAATGAGGAGAGGCAGGGCTGGCCAGATCTCCAGGGACTTCCTTGCAAATATTCTGGGTGTACAATAAAGTTGCAGATTCAGTCGACGTGGTGATCCAAAAACAAGGCATCTCCACCGTCGACACACGTGTACCAGTGATTGCCACGACTCTATCTTCCTTATCCTCTTCATGAACTGAAGGGAACCAGGATATTGATATTTGAACACATAGAAATCGAATACTTCTAGGAGGACATCATCTGGGAGGTCGTCGATTGTTACGACCTGACCTACATCACATCGAATCAGCCGGCGGTCATTAGGAGATGATCCCAGTGCACAACAAGAGACTTACGTCGATTGTCAGGATGTGCAAGATTGTCTTCCATCAGCAAGTATTTGAAATCCTGAATATATTGGGGTCAACAAGCTAGGGAGGTTGGGAAACGAGGGGAGGCGGCCAGGGTATGGTCACTATGGTAAGAAGACCTGATGACTGGGGAATCTTTCTTTCGAGTGGGGGCCTATATCATGACACTTTGTTATGACCGATCAATACAGAAAATGAATTCCCTTGACATACAGCTGAGAGGTCGTCGAAGGGGATTCGGCGTTCGAGGAGAGTTGACTAGATATAGACGCCCATAGGGCCCAGCCGGAACCGAGGCCCGCTTGCGCTCACGCATGCACGGTCTTCACAAGTTGTTCATTACTTTCTAGCCCTAACGTACTGTCGAAACGCTGAAAAGTACTATTCTGCCATGTTCTTCCTTGGCAAACAGTACACGCAATCGAGCATAGTACGCCACCACGACTCTAGTACTGTACGGCCCCGTCGAGGTGGTCCCATCCCGCCCATACTGCTCACCTCTTTTCCAGCACCCATTCCCAGCCGTGTCTTAACCACACGCCTTCAAGCTTCAAGTTGCGTCGAAGCTCTGTACAGGTGAGACCAAGCTTGAAAGTTCAATTAGGATAGCTCGCAATGCCCCGAATTGTCGTCCGTCAATGATCTACTTTTTTCCGTTTTTTAAATATAGATTCGATCATCAAGCTCGTCAAGGATGCTCACATACGATACGGGCCCAATTCCGCGTACCCTTCTGCTCTTGCATCTCGGCGGGTAAGGTGAGAAAGCACCTTTACATTTCTCTGCTCCCTCCCCCTCCCCTCCATTATCTTCTCTATCGCTGCAGTACTGATGCAAACATTTAATCATGGTCACAACATGTGCGCGTACTCGCAGGCCCCAACGCGTCCATAGCATTTACAATCTCAGGCTTCCGACCGCGACGAGTGTTTCCTCCACCACCTGTACCAGTGTATCCGATTCTGCTTCTCTTGTTCACACGCGTTGTCAGTTAGAGGCGCAGGTAGAAATCTACGAGCTGACGATCCAATCGCTAATGCAGATCGGCCGAGGTGGGAAGGGTTAAAACTATCGTTTCGTGTACGCCCCATATCTTCCATGCTGCTTGTGATGTGTGAAATGATGCGGTCACCTATTTCACCTTTTTTTCTTTAGGTCATCCGGGAGAATCAGAGGTGTTAAGACGGACCCTTCGTGACAACGGCGTGAGCCTGAAAAGGTAGACACGGCCTCTCAATAAAGTATGACTGTAAAGAAATACTTGCTTGCAGAATACATGATTCATTTCATTGTGACTATTCGTTTTCGCGCATATTAGCCTGCTGTGCTGATTACACCTTATTCGGCTCATCGCCCACTTTTAAAATCTAACAGGTACACGCGTCTCTCCGCATTTACTTGAACCTCATTGAGATCAGTTGTCCCACTCTTTTTATGTATTCTGGACGAAACTCACGGCATCATGTGTGATATATAATGGATGTCTGTCTCGTCGTCAGCGCAGACTTCTTGCAAGACTGTGTTCGAAGCCTAAGAGAACGCCCATGTTACGCTCACATTCATGCCGGCGGCGCATTTCTTATGTCTCCTTCTCTCAGGGAAGTGCCGGTCTGCAAGCGCGAGTCTACGCATTCAGGGGGTGGGTAAAGGTAACACAGCCTCGGGTGCCGAAAGACTTGGTAGATGACGAGATCGGCTTGCCAAGCTGCAATAATGTATTTCGAGGTGCCATGGTGCTTCCCAAACTATTGGTCTAAGACTATCTGTTGGTGAGGAACACATGGCCCCCAGCCAGGGTATTTCTGTTGTAAGTCGGTGGCGGTGCCGTCAGCTCCGAGCGCACGCTCTTTCGCTAGCCCAATGAAGCCAGGGGCTCACAATATACAGAGATCCATCCGCTCTGACTGAGCATCCCAACTCCAAGTAACCCATCTTACTCACGATCACCGCAATACGGCACGCACTGAGCCTTGCAGCGTGGCGTTTGGCGACTGTGGTCTCGAGCGTCTGAGTGTAAAGAAACAATTGAAGATACCAATGACCATCGACAGCTTTCTGTTGGGTCGCTCTCCATAAGCGAGAGGAAGACCGTGTCCAGTGCATGCGGTGCTTGGAGCTTGTACGTGTTCTGTCCCGGGAAGAGTACATTATCATCGATTAACTCGCGATAAAGAGTTGCAGGATTTCCCCCAGACAACGAACGGAGATCAATTTTTTTCCGTGGCACAGACGCACGCAACGCATTCGGTTGGAAGAAGGTTGTAAATGCGCGCAATGGTGATGTGACGTGGGCGTACCTCTGGTGCCCATTCCAGAATGCGAGTTCATCGATCATCCTCCATAGGACCCATGTAGACTATGGTCTGTAGCGGAGTGCAGGAGGTACGTTGACTCCTTCCACTGCCAGCTTGACGTTATGGTTGTAGGTGGTCTATTGTAACAGGACGGCCCAGATATTGATTGTTTTAGGCCTGCCAGTGGGGCGATGCCTACATGTGGGTTATGTCTTGTCCGCAGGAATAGATGAGGCGACTCCTTTGCGTACGAGTGTCCAGAAATGCCTCGGCTAATGAACAAGGATCTTTGCATTCGTCGTTTGGTACGTGTTGCAGAACCCTGGTCGTACATGTAAAGTAAGTTAAAGGGTCAATGACCTTAACCTTGATCTGGGGTTTTGCACACTCTCAGCGGTGATAGTCCTCGATCCAAAAAGCAAATTACAATTACAACAAAGGAGAAAAAAAGGTACGGTGACACGGAACGTTAAGGATACGAAAGTGGGCACTACCAATCATCGACCTCCTCTGAGTGTTCTCTATCCCAGACAGAAATGGCGACAGGGTGATTGGTGAGCTGTCGAGCAGAAATGAACTGCGCAATGCCTTCCTCGACAGGTTCTGATGGCTGGAACCCTTCCAAAAGAACATTTTGCAGAGCGGGCAACACTTCTGCTGTTCTTTCCCTAGTGAGCTCTTGCAGAGCGAGCGCTATACGTGACAAAATTGACTCGGATAGGTAGAGATTCCTGACAGCTGTAAATGGAAGTAAAAGGTCCAACCATTCAGTGATGAGTGGTGAATATTGATCCCCGTCGATGTAGAGGTTCCCCACTGTTAAAAGGGGACGCAACGACAGGGTACAGATTTTCGCCAGGATGGAAAGCTGATCTGAATCTTCACCTATGATTGTCACTTGGACCATTCTAAGGTCAGATCGCTCAGGGTGAGGTTGACGAAGCCTAACTAGAACTTCTTCATCATAATCAAAGATGAGATGCGCCTCATCATATGGCCTGGCCGCGAGTGTTGGCGTGCGGCTGATGAATTGGTCGAGTTCTGGGGTGTTGAAGTCAACATCATTGAAGAACGCTGTCGACAACCAGTAGAGTTGAGGGGCATCGATTCGGGCCACAAATTCCTCCAAGTATTCGTTCGGCCCTTTGAACGAAATTTTCATGAGCGTGGGGAGGACAGAGCGAGTTGGTGAAAATGGACGTCGGCTTTTGAGGTCAGGATAAGACTGTGGGGATTCGTATTCAAGTCGAAGTGTTTCGAGGCTGGTCAACGCGGAGAGGCAAGTGGCCATCGCCTCGGGTGAAATGTACCCGGAATGAGGAATATCTAAAAGCCGAAGTTTGACAAGGTGGGTGGCAGATAAAAGTAGTTTTGGCAATCCCGGAAATGGAATGCAGCGCGTGTAGAAGTATCGTAGACGTGGTGCAGATCCACCTAAGAATGAATCGGGAAGAACCGGCTTGTACGACAATTTTCGAAATGACATGTTCAGAGCCACGAGCTCCGGGAATGGCGCCTGCATTGCTGTCCAAAGTTTTCCTGTCCAAAGGGTTTCAATTTGCGAAAATGTATTGCAAGCGAGGTCGATTTGACGTATGCGATCGCTGTGCTCAAGTCCAGCACGGACATTATCCACTGACATTACGTCGACGCCGCCCTTAATGAGGAGAGGCAAGGCTGGCCAGACATCCAGGGACCCCCTTGTAAACGTTCTGGTTCTACAATAAAGTTGCAGATCCAGGCGACGTGGTGATGCGAAAACAAGAGATCTCCACCGTCGACACACGTGTACCAGCGATTGCCACGACTCTATCTTCTCTATCTTCTTTATTAAACCGAACTCGTGCAGTTGATGGAAACCCAGATCTTGATATCCGACCATATAGAAATCGAATATTGCTAGGAGATCGTCATCTGAGAGGCCATCGATTGTTAACACCCGACCTACTGTACATCCCATCGAATCAGCCGGCAGTCGTTGGGAGATGATGCCAATGCGCAACAAGAGACTTACGGGGATGTGAGAGATTGTCTGCCATCAACGAGCGTGAGCAAGCCTTCGAAATACCGATCTATTGAGGTCAACGAGCCAGGGAAGCTAGGTAACGAGGCCGTGGTCCAGTCACTATGGTGGGGAGACCTGATGACGGGGAAGATTTCGAGCGGGGCTATATCATGACACTTTGTTCAGTTTGTTATGACAGATGAATACAGAGAGTGAATTTTCTTTACATACAGCCGAGAGGTCGTTGGTGGGGATTCGCCGATTCAGCGTTCGGGAGACTTGAGAGGTTGACTACATAAAGAGACGCCCATACTGTAAGACCCAGACGGGGAAGACGCTGACATTGAGCACAGGTGCTTCATCTTTTTCCCCCTGCTTGCACTCACAGTTTTCACGGATAGTTCATTACTTTCTGAACCCTAATGTACTTGGTCGAAGCACTGAAAGGTGCTGTTCACCACTTGGACCAGTACACGCGATCGAGCACGTACACCACCACAAGTCCAGTAGGCGGCGTCGAGGGCGGTCCCATCCCGCCTCAACGGCCTCAACTCTTTTTCAGCGCCCATTCCCAGCCGTGCCTTCGCTCATCTATCTTCACCGCATCCCTCAAGCTGCGCCGAACCTCTGTACAGGTGATGCCAATCTTGAAAGTTCAATTAGGATAGCTGACAATGCCTCCAAATCATCGTTCGTCAATGATTTACCTTTTTTTTTTTTTTAAATATAGTAATCCTTCGCTTCCCTCAATTGCTAAGGTTCGCAACTACAAGGCGGTGTTCACATACTGTATGATACCACGTGTCCTTCTGTGCTTGGTGGAACTGGGCGGGAACAAGGTGAGAATGCACTGTTAGATTTCTCTTCTCCCTCTCCCTCTCCCTCTCCGTTCTCTTCTCTATCGCTGCAGTACCGATGCAAACATTTAAATATGATCATAACACGTGCGTTTGCTCGCAGGCCCCAACGCGTCCATAGCATTCACAATCTTTCGACCGCGACAAGCGGCTCCTCCGTCAGCAGTACCAGTATATCCGATTCTGCTTCTCCTGTTCACGCGCACGCGCGTTGTCAGTTAGAGGCACAGGTAGAATTCTACGAGATGATGATCCAACCGTTAATGCAGATGAACCAAAGCGGCTAGGATTAAAACTGCCGTTTCTAACTGTGTACGCCCATAATGTATCTTGCTTGCGATGCATGAAACAACGCGGTCACCTATTTCACCTTTTTTTCTTTAGGTATATTCATGCCGTTGCAGCATGGCGCGGGTCACAAGGCTCCTCACAAGAGGCTGGCGACATACTGAGCATCCCAACTCCAAGTAACCCATCTTGCTCACGATCACTGTAATACCGCACGTGGGTGAGCCTCGCAGCGTCGCGTTCAGTGAGCGTGGTCTCGACTCTCAAGCGAAACGAAGATAGCGATGACCATCGACAGTTTCTCTGTTTGGGTCTCTCTCCATGAGCAAGCGGAACGCCGTGTCCAGCGCATGCGGTGTTTCGAGCTTGTACGTGTTCTGTCCCAGGAAGAGCGCACTATCGTCAATCAACTCGCGATAACGAGTCGCAGGATTTTGCCTAGATAATGAACGGAGATCAGTTTCTTTCTTTTTCCGTGGCACGTACGCACACAACGTACACAGTTGAAAGAAGGTTGTAAATTGTGCGAAGGTGATGTGACGTGGGCGTACCTCTGGTGCCTATTCCAGAATGCAGGTTCATACTCCATAGGACCTATGTGGACTATGGTCAGTAGCGGAGGACGGGAGGTACGTCGACTCCTTCCATAGTCCTACACTGCTGGCCTGTAATAATGCTATGGTTGTAGGTGGTCGGTTGTAACAGTCTCTGTGAAAGGACGGTTGTTCGACAATACTTTCCTCTTCTGCCATAACCTATGGCCCGTGCATAGGACAGGACGGCCCAAATATTGATTGTTTCAGCACTGGGGCGATGCCTACATGTGGGTTAGTCTTGTCGGCAGGAATAGATGAGACGAATCCTTTGCGTACGGGTGTCCACAAATACCTCAGCTAATGAACAAAGATCCATCCATTCGTGGTACAGTTCTGCAACATCCTACATTGAGAATGACCTTAACCTTGATCTGGGGTTCCCCGTCACTCTCGGCCGGCGCCGATTTGGGCAGGTCTAGCGCGAGAAACTCGCGATAGAACTTTCCTTTCCTCAGTCACCACCGACCTCTTATCTCGCCTGTGTCATCTCTGAAAGCCGTCCAGATCAACGTACTCCCCGGAGAAATCTACAGTAACACATAGCATTACAGTTAACCTTTATTACTTGCAGGCACAGTTTGGACACATTGTCACACAGAGAGGCCACAGTATGACGGAGTTCTCCCGCCCACCTGCGCAGCTGGCAGGCTCCCTCCCTGTGTTACGGCCGAGCCAGAAAGCTCTACGCGCTTTGCCCACATCATTTACACGCCGTAGTAACTTTGGTTCCATAAAACACACACACGCTCATGAGCACAGCGCTTCTTCATCCTACGTAGTCTCAAGTCTCCTAAACCGAATCCCCATCTCCATCAACGATCTCTCAGCTGTATGTTAAGGGAGTTCACTCTCTGTATTGATCGGTCATAACAATGTGTCATGATACAGCCCCCGCTCGAAAGCTTCCCCGTCCATCCAATCTATACGTGAATTTATGCAGATGGAGTATTGTATATGTTGCTCGACTCGGAGAGTACATGCGTTCGTAGACTGCCAGTGTGAGAGTGAGAGATTGTAAGATTACTCAATATGATACAGGCATCACGCTTGGCAGACCTTGCCGCTGGCACTGAGCCCGGTCAACCAGATTGTGACCCCCTCTGTTGCAGGAGGTCCACTCTCTCTTCGATGTTGACAGATCCTTGCGAAATCGTGAGTGATCGCACACTGAAGTCAACCGGGCACAAACCGGGATGGAATGTAACATTCGTGGCCATCACTGACACCTGGTTCCTATGAGAGAAAGAGTAAAGTTAGCCCTTGAGGAACGGCTGTCCGTCACCAGGCACTGTAGCCAGAGTTATTTTTGCCTTGCACTGGAAAGCGGGCCAGTCGTGTAAACTGAATGGGATACAATATAAATGTCACGACGGACAGCTGGCTAGGGCCTGGATAAGATACATATCGTACGTGATGGGTAACACAACGGATAAAGCCTATAGGACATGGATAATCGTACACCCTCGCCATGCATGCACTAATATATGACACATCTTCCCCAATTAATCGCGTCATGATCGCCGGAAACACTGCTCCCCATATCGCATCCATAGAAACACCCTCACGCATCAACATGCTCGCTCGAGTTGCGGCCTCAAAGACATCGTCAACGCCTTCAATATTAAGTGCCGAGCACTCCTTGTACGCGCACGCACCGATAGACTGTGCAACTCGCTCTGCCTGTACCCGTGAGATGTATCGGTCAATATTTGGATCAGTGCTTGGTGGACGCGATTCCGCTTTGCAGCCCACAAGAAATATGGGGATGACAGGACCACAGATGGACCGCACTTCTTTAATCCACTAATTGACCCGTGATCATGTGAGTAAGCCCAGATCTCTGTACCTGAACGGGCGCATACCTTGACAGTGACATTTTCCAGAGAGTCGGGGGTGTCGATTGCAAAGGCAATAAGGATTACATGAGAACCGAGATAGGAAAACGGTCGTAAGCTCTAAAGCAAAGATCACGTTCAGGGTCTATTTGCAGGCTGACACAGCGGGAACTGACTTCATACTCTTCCTGACCTCTGATATACATTCTCAGAGTGAAATTATGTGGTAGAATAAATGGAGGCGACATACTCGGTGTCCCACAACGCTAGCTGCACAGTTTTGCCATCCAGTTGAACATCAGCAACGTAATTTTCGAATACCGCTGTCAATTTAGGCGTCTTATAAGCGCGTAGCATTCTGCCAAAGAAGATCCAACATACTTGGATGCTATGAGAGTGATGTGAATTTCACACGGTAGAATGTCAGACATCAGAGGGAGCTCACATATTCCTTGGGAAACTCCCCGGTGACAAAGGTGCACAATAATGAAGTCTTGCCGCAAGCATCTGGAGAGACTACTCTTCAGAAGACATCCGGGACAGCACAGTGACGTGCATACAATCGCCAACTACAACAAGCTTCCGTCGGAGCTACATCGAAATGCCAGTCAGATGCTGCTCTAATAATGAGGAATTATACACGTACTGGAATTTGGGAGGACATAGCAAGTGAGACTTGAAGTGAGAGCGTTTAAGGAGAGGGGGAGATGGAATGGACCAGGGCGATTTAAGAGTAAGTCCAGAGCAGGGTGAAAAACGCAAGAATTTGTAGATTTGGGTTGCACAGCAGCACGGCCTATGTACACCGTCACACCGTCACTTTGACAAGTCTGTCAAACAATTGGTATATTTATCTGAATTACATAACTCACTCCAACAGCGCTCACCTTCAGTTTTAGGCCCCGTTCGGCAACCACGCTTGCCAAAAGCGTCCCTGCCAAATCATGCCAAATCAAAAGCGGTCCGCTTTTATTCTGGCAAGGGGACGCTTTTGGAAAGCTAGTGCTGTACGCAGTTTCATCTGCTTGTTATGCCCGGCTCATACTGAAGGCCCGGATGCCCACATATGTATATCCTTACCAGGGCTGCACAAGTTCTTATCAGCGCTCAGGCGCTCGGGCGGCTCAGGCCGGTTCCAAGCAAGCCCTTTAGTTCCCTATGAAAAATGAGACGTGCCTCATTGTATGCTCCGAGTGTCGAAGTCAGTATCACTGAAGAGCGCTGTTGACAACCGGTACAGTTGAGGGGCATCGATTTGGGCCACAGATTCCTCCAAGTATTCAGTCGTTCAGCCCTTTGAGCGAAAATTTCATGAGTGGGGAGGACAGAGCGAGTTGGCGGGAATGGCCGTCGGCATCGGCTTTTGAGGTCAGGATAAGGTTAGGGTATTCGGATCCAAGGTGGCTTGGAAGTGATTTGGGGTTGGTCAACAGGGAGAGATCGCCTCGGGTACGAAGGGCGGATAGCGCAAGGATGAATTTTAGAAATTGCGCGTGACTCAGCTCGCTCGCTTAAGTTGGCTAATCTGATCACGTGACCCGTGAGAACGTGGTTTTTGAAGTCCGACAAGAACGAAACTTTGGCGCATCATGTTAGTGAGGCCCATTCGCTTACAGTGCTCGTGCTGACAGAACAATGATAACAGCCTTTTGCCGCCAAAAAAAACACAAGAGCGACAAGGCCTACAGTAGTAAGATAGCACTGCAGCCAAACGGGCGCTTAATACTTGTACCAAAAAATAGAATAAAAATAAAAATATTAATTATCTAATAAACATTTGTCTTACAATCGTGGACAAACAATTGGTTTGGTTAATTGATTATGGTTTTCTCACGCTCTTTCCATCCCGCTCAGTTGACTCACTTCACATTCTTCTCCTCCTCGACTTGCCCTTCTCCTCGACCACCAGTTCAAGACACTGCAAGAAAAACCAATCCCCCCTCCCTCAGAGCCACTTGTTCCCCAATGCTTGAGTGTGCAAAGCAGATGAATGGGCGTCTTTGAACACAGCAGAACCCCCCTTGCCTGTATCACTCCCCGCTGCTTGTCTCCCACTCCTTGTCCCACGCACAGATGCGCCTGCACCTACGATGTATTCACCAGTGCACTTCCTATACCACCAGCCCCATATTCCTAATGACAACTCATTCGCAGTCTGCAGATACTTCGAGTCCCGCCACGGTTCCAGATCCTGCATCACCTGCGTAACTGCGTTCACGGTGGCACATCCCTCTCTGACGATGCCTTCGCAGCCGCCGAATCGCTGCGCGTCTCGCATACCCTGGACTTTACGCGTTTAGGCATGACGCCCGTCCCGTTCCAATACATCAATGTTTTCATAGCCCATATTCCTTGCTTTACCCACCCACTATAGTTCGAAGCGGACTTTTCCGGCATCTGAGCAACCCCAAAATTGCCGCCTCGACTGCTCCCTCAAAACACATCCAAATTCAATAAAAATTACTGCATCGAGATCGCATTGTAATATAGATAAAAGCGTGTAGATTTTTTTTTAAAAAAGTATTAAGCGCCCGCCTTTCCGACCGCAAATTGAAACAAATTCAAATAAAACTGTTTTCCCACGCTCAGAAACCCTGTGTGGGCTCAGAATAAGCATAAAACTGATGTTAACGACTGCCTAATACAAAACATTGGCTTATATTGAGGATTAAAGGGTGCGTGGGAAAGTGGGGCAGGGAAATGCTATGAAGGTATACAGCGTATGAGCTACTTCCTTATTTAGATGTCCCGGCCATCAGCCGTTATCTACGTGGTTACCCCACATTGCACATACGCTCGTCCACCGCACACATTGTCAGTGAATCAAAGTTCTTCAAACATCATTTGTGGGATGGTCATCGTCTGGAAGGCCTATCTTTCTATGGGATTTGTATTTCTTAGTGGCCACGGCTGCTTGACGAGTGTTGAGACCTTTCTTGTACGCATCGATATATCTCCAAGTCTTCCGAAAGAACTTCCTGATCACCATGGGCTCGCATGCATCGAGGCAATTTGGGACGAGGGTTTTCGCGGTTACAAATCGTCCATCAGATTGATTGCGATAACCTGAAAGCTGAGGTAAAATGAGTATTATGCACGCAAGAGAGAGAGCTACATACGATACTTTCCATAGCCCCAGAGCATCTCAATCGGGTTCAATTCACAATGAAATCGTGGCAGGAACAAGCATACATGCCCTGCATCTTCAATGATTGACTGGATGAGGGCTTCTCTGACCGAAAATCTTCTTACAACGTGAGGACGCGGTGCATGCAGCACCACTCATCGTCTGGAGTGGATTCGATCTCGGAGCCCGCGATGGCCATGTCTTGTGTAGTTGCAATGTCGTTCTGCCCTGTTGCCTCTAAAAGTGCAACACGCCGCTCTGCATCTTTGCGAGTCTGCGATTTTGTGCATGAGGCACATTTCCCAACCACCTTGGTGCCACGCCCCCGACAGATTGCTGTGTACTTGTCCCAAACTGACTTCCGTTCCTGCAGGACGACCTTGACCCCTTTTGGTTGCCCTCTGAGCTTTGCATCTGGGTGGTCATCAGGGAAGGTCATCTGTTGGATCCGACCACGCGTGTCTTCTTCGCCAGGCGCTGGATCTGGGTTGTTGAGTGGGATTACACTATCGCGTAGCTTTCTTTGTTTCCCTCCTGGGTTTACGTTCATGTTATTGACATTGAGTGCATCCTCTGCAAACCCTTCATGTGCAGAGGATCGATCGAATACAAAGATTGCAGTGCAATCGGTATGCGTGTGCTCGAAGACTTTAATTGTGATCTTGATTTGGTCGGTCAGCTGGGCGAGATCCCACCACACATCGAAGCCTTTTCCGGGGTAGGTAATCTTTCTGGCTTCAAATGCAGGGAGACGCTGCCCGTGTGGTAGATTGAGTTGATCAGCGATCTGTTCGTCGGATAACTTGACTCGGCCGATCGTCTCAGATATGAAATCGGATACATGGATCACTCGTCCATGGCCCTTCTTCCGGATCGGTTGCTGATCCTGTGCAAGCCACGATCGCCGGCGATATTCATTGGTGTGGAAAATACACTCATCTTGCATAACCAACACATGTTCCTTTTCTCCAGGGTTGAGCATGGGGGAACGCGATCAAGAGTCCCATCGGCGTAAGTTGACATCAAGCTGGCGAATAATGTCAGATGTGTTAAGTCATTGAACGCGTGGGACCTACTGTTCATATCTATCTAGGTGCTTAATATATTCTTTCCTCTCCTCGATCACGTCTGGACGCTCGTGTCCATCAATGTATATTCCACGCTTCACCTCCTTGCATAGATATCCAAGTCTGGACGTGAGCCAGCGCCTGGCAGTTGATTCAGTAATTGATCCTTGGATCTCAAGCACAGGGAGCAAGATATTATTCATGTGTTGGCACAAGGTCCGGGGCGTGACACTACCCAGATCCTGAGCAGAAAGATAAACGCGCACGTTGTGCAAAACTGATTCATTGTCGAGGAGGGAGTGGTAGCCTTCCCTTGAATACACTTTACGAGGAGGAAGATGGCAGTGTTTCAAGAGGTACAACTCATGAGATCGTATTTGACGAGCAAAATAGGGGCCCCTGCCCATCCGATGCGCAATTGCCATGCTTGCCTTGAGGCATGGCTGCTTGCACGCCTTGGATGTCTTGTAGCGTGAACGAAGTTTCACGTATTCGGACACAGCGATAAGCAGGGAGAGTGACTTGATCGCGTGCTTTGAGTTGTGCTTCTGAACGTCCTTGAGGCAAGTCTTTATGATCTTGAAAATATCCGCAGGTCCGTCGACCTCCTCTGGCAGGAATAACTCCCGGGCGGCCTCAATGGCAGGCGGGTCCAATGAAAGCGCGGGTTGTTCAGAGTCCCTTGTTATATCTGGGTCAGTTCGTTGTGTGTTGTCTGCGATCTCGGAAATGATCTGAATAGCAAGTATTATTGAATTCATTTGGCCTTCTCACGATGTAGTTCCTCACCTGAAATTCATCCTGAAGAGTGTTCACATTTGCGTTCAAGTCCAACGCATCATGCGATGTCATGCTTCTCTCCAATTGCTCGAAACAGAACGCAGCAAGTTCTGCGGTAATCTGATCTATAGCATCGTCGATCGAAGCAGCCGGATCCGGGGTGAGATCCGCTGCCGGTTGCGCTACTGGCGGAGCCGCGGCAAGCTCTACCACTTCCGCTCCACTCGGAGATCCAAGGCGCGGTGCTCCGGCTGCTGTGTGATCTGCATGATCTAATGTCTCAACATCAAGATCCTCTGATGCTCGCACAACGCCTCTGGCACGAGGATCATCTTCAAGAACTATTACTGAGTCTTCTGAGTCAACTGGCGAAGGGCTGCGCTGTCGCTTAAATCGATAATGAGACGTGTTCCCTTCGCCGTCAATTTGGTTCATCAAGACCTACCTTCCTCTGTACAAACGCATCAAGCGTCATGCACCCTTTCGCTGCTTTCCTCTGCGTTACCTCTCTTCGCCAGGCCGTGGTTCTGGAGTCCCTTCTGTACACTGCGGATCTATTTGACAGTTTCTGGCGTGTCTCTCGACGCGTTTCATTCAGCCGCAAGTGGGGAGGGAGAAATACTGAGTAAAGGCGCTGCAAGCCCTCTATGGACATTTCCACTTGGTCATCTTCCCCTTTCTCGCTGCTGCTGTCCGTGTCTATGGTCGACGTATCGGTATTGGTGACTGATAAACTATACAGTGACCCGTCTGGGCTTGGAGCACTGGCCCACTTTACAAAGCCAGAGTGTCCTTCGCGTCGCCTCTTTTTTGCAGCTCTTGATTTCCGGCCCCTGACAGGCATGGTCTGGATGTTTCGAGGGAATGGAAGCGTGGAAGGGGCTGTGGAAGGGCACACAAAGTCTACCTACTATTTGAAGCTTCTGTTGGAACAACGCACGCACAATTTTGTACATTCATATACACATAATATACTTGTGAGTAGCGTCTAAGGGGTTGTCTGCTGCCCCATACAGAATAGCATGGTTTTATAAGAGGATCTACATAACCAGTAAAGGAAATTCTTATAGGATTGGCATAGTGAACGGCAATAATCTGTACCGAGCTGAGCGCGTGGTGAGCGCGAGGCAAATCACTCCTGGCACGAGGCATTGATCAATGGGACTGCACCGCGATGCATGTTCACAAGATATGTTACTTACGCTCGGACAAGGGCAGATTGCTACAATACTTATAGTATGTCAAGTGGCTTTCCAACTCGCCCTCAAGTAATTAACGCTGTACATCTGCTCAGCACCCAGCACCAATCGGTACAATACATTCCGACACTAATTATCTCGTGCATTCATTTCAGGAACTGATCACAACTCCGATATTTGTATATTTAATCTCGCCAAACTGCTACTAAGTGGGCGCTTATCTACCAAATCGCATTCAAAAATTGAAACAAGCGCCCAAAAAACGAAAATCTTAGAATCGGGATATTTTTCCCACTTTCCTGCCTAGACTTCGGCCGCTTGGCCAGGGGCTCACTGGTTAGGCGCCGGCGCACGGGATGGCAAACTCCGCGCTGAACCGTAGTATAATCTTCTATATTATAAACGACGTAGTCGAGACAATGAAGCAAGTCTATGGAGCACTTTGATTGGCTGATCCTGTTACGTGTGACTCAACGCTGGAGTGTGACTCAATATGTTTGTCGCTTACACATCGTATCGTATCACAAGGTGACTCAACTGTCGATTTCGAGAAGCTTCTCTTGCTTTCGTGGATCATCGTGAATTCTTCACTACTGAGTATATATAGACTGCGATGTGACGTGACGGGGTAGGAACAGAACGACAACTAAATGAATGGCAGAGCGTTGAGGATACGGCGAACAACAAAGGTTTGACATCTTTGGAGACTCTCAAAGATGCGGCGCAATTCACATGGTTGGGCATATTGTCCAGGTGTGTTGTGAACTTCTCCATGGTATAAGTAAATGATGAATTTCTCCACCAGCTTATTCCGATAAAAACCGATGACATGCGACAGCGGGCATATATTAATGTCTCCGGCGCCACTGTAAACTCCAACAAAACAGATGGCTTCTTCGAAGTCAATGCTGCGCAGTACACGTCTCATTACAAAAACAACCGTACACTCTCCATCCTTCCTGTGCAAGCCCACTTCAATTCGAAAAAATACAGGACCAAGAAACCGATTCCATCAAACAATACATACGTTACCATCGAGGGCTTCTTGGACGATATCGAAACAAACACTGCCGGAAGCGTGACTCTCTTCCATGTATCAGTTGACAATATCAACTTCCTTGGTAAGGTGACCCTTTCAGCCTCTACTGCTAGCAGTAAAGGTGAGCATCTCTGATTTTCCGTGTTTCTGTTAACAAACCCTTCATTACAGCACCCTCCACACCATCACGGTCTTCTCGCTTCAAATTTAACTTTAATGCTGTGTCTCCCAGCTCGCCCACCGAGGCTTTGGCCCCAGTAGCCCTCTGGCTCAATAACCGCTACTCTGCACCCCAAGGGAGGAATATCGACACGACCAGGGAAACGCAGGATGTAAACTGCGACATGGTCATAGTGATGACATAGTAGTCTACTTGGATGTCAACAGTGTTATATTTTTCGGTGCGAAACATGGTCGAAGTATCTTATTAAGCAAAAATTCTGACCGTGCATAGCACGGGTAAGCGCTAGTCTGTTGTATAGTAATAGTAAATAAAAAAATTTCATCTGGACTGTAATTACCTGGTGTGGCCAAACTTATCGAGTACTTATCGTCAACATCTGACGCACTCAATCACGTGGGGTCGTGGCACACAACGTCCTGAAACGGACGCTCTACTTCCGAGCGCAATGTTTAAAATTCATCCTTGCGCTATCCACCTTTCGTACTCGGGTCAGGTGATATGTACCCGAATCTTGTTCAGAATCGATGCGACTTTGGATTATGCATCATCGCCTGTCTAAAAGATGCATAAAAAATCAGGACAAGTAATCAATTGCTGCATTAAGAACGTCCGAGTCTCCAGGACGCAATTCCATGTGTTGTATGTTGTCTGCCCGTCTGTCCGCCCACCGCCTCACATGCACACGGCCGGGGTATTTCCGCTTTAAGTCGGTGGCGGTGCCATCAGTTCCGACCGCAGAGCAGAATATAGGGAATTTCCCTCGTGTATCTATTGGTTTTGTATTGGTATTTGTTCTGTTTGACTCGATTATGCACTGAATTTTAGTGTGAACGACATGGAAATTAACTATGGAAAGAAGGCTCGAAATCTTGTCACACTTTAGGGATTTTGGCGGACATAGAAGGGAAATATAGCTTTCATTGATGGAAATATTACATCGATGTACTGCTTAGATTCAGTAGAAGAAACATGGAAACTATTGACACAGGTAACCCGGGTACCATCAAGCTGACCTATACCCACTAACTGCGGGTTATCGGCCATGGGTCGTACCAGGTACAGGTATCACGCCTAGGTATTGTTGAAGTCCTTTTTCTTTTTTTTTTTTCGGTGTTGTCATTGAGGTTGCCCAGTGTGAATGCGTCGTCCCATTTGCCGCGAGGGTGTCAGGGTTTGCAACGTTTAATACGAATGAGGCAGGGACAGGACAAGGCCATGGGCAGTAGCCACCCAATGCCACAAAGCAGTCAACAAAAAGGAAGAGTACGCTCCGCTCAACGGAGCATGTAGCTGTAAGAGTTATAATCCTTGTCGCACACTACACATACGCCGATGACATCGGGTACCGTCACTTTTATACACGATGTTGCCTGCCATTCTCGGACCTAAAGAGTCTGGCTCCAATTGTTATTGCGCACTCGCCATAGATGTCCGTGCATCATAACAACATCGATTAGCGTTTTGAGCGAAAAATTCAGCGCCTGGCACCGCCGTTGCCGTCTACGAATAATCGCGGACCTACAACGCCGTCGCCACATCTCATCGGTCCTCGCAGGTGCGCAGGCCGGGGCCTTCGCTCTCCCCGTTTCTCACATTCGTTAACCGACGACAATAATTCTTGAGTCCCGCTACTAGATCATCGTACAGAGTTCAACACACTGGGTCTACAAAGTCGATCATAGTCGACGCTCCGAAGGCCTGTCCTCTACTCGTTATAAATCTACAGTCAGCGCATGCGACACGGGGAGCAAAGAGTCCTGACGGGATGACGGATGCAGGAGGTGGTTGTGGGTGACGTAACTGGCGGAATTGCATAAACTGCGTGGCCCATCGGCCCGAGACTCTCACCTGCAATCATTCCTCCAGGCGAGCTCCCAATGGTGGCGTCCTGCATCTCACATGCGTCCAATGAAACCCAAAAGCCCAATCCAACAATCGCACAATGAAACTGAAATCACTACTGTTCTGCACAGGCCAAGAGAGATTCAGAATATATTCTTCTTTACATACATAGCATTTGATGAGACGACTGTCTACCTTCATAACCGTCACAGGACCATTTAGATCACGCGCGAGACCTAATCCCGGATGACTACATTAAACCGATGCCGCCGAGCCTCAGTGTAAAGAAAGTCTGTGGTGATGCTGCGCCATGCTGCCCACTGGACATGACATGATACCTAAAAAGACCGAGAAAATAGAGATGAACCGCGATACGTTTCACCGCAAGAAACATGACAGAAATACATCGACGTAGTACACAGTAATTAACGAAACAAGACAATTTATAAAATCCTACCCGTTCGGTCTCACGCTGCATCCACGCCGCTCGGATCGCTCCAGACTCCTATAATTCACACGTTGCGCCTCTAACTGTCAACGCGGTGAGTAGGCAGAGCAAGCAGAATCGGACAGCAACAGAAGAGAAGGCGCTCGTCGCACCGAAAGATCGTACAAGTTGGTATACGATGCCCGGCGCACTAGCCGAAGCAGATCGCATTCCTTTATGATCATTAACTAAATGTTCGCCTCCGGTAATGCAACGATAGAGAAAACAATGGTAGCAGGGACAATGAGCGAGAAGTGAACTGAAACATGTGCTTTCTCACTTTGTACCCAGGCGCGCTCTGCGTGATCTCTACGAATTTGACCCTCTTAAGCTTCGGAATACTCACCATGTACAACAGAGTTCGGCGCAGCCATTCGAGGGGTATTAAGCACTGCCCAGAAGCCAAAGAAGTAAGGCAGATGGCGCGAAGAAAAGCAGTTAGAACAGTAGAAATCGCCGGTCACGGTGTATCTCGAATTAACGTGTACATGCTATAGCCAGTGGTGAACAATGCAGAATACGCCACTTTACTTTGCATTGTGTTTATGACAAGATAGTGGCTCTAGAACGTTATAGCCGCTTAGAGAAATGTAGGAACTGAATGATACCGATTAAAGACTGTGAGCTGACAAGGCAGGCGCGAGAAAAGATAGAAGAAACCTTTCTCACACAGATCATTATTGCGCTGCGAAATGAGCGACATACCCTATTACGCTGCACGAGATGCCAGACGTCAGCTCCCCCGCAGCTGATTCCAGAGGTCCTATGATGGGAGCAACAATCTAACTTGGATCAACTCCTCCCCGCCCAGAACACCAAGAATCCCAATCGGACAACCTTTTCAGTGTATGTCAAAGAGACGAATCACTCTCGTTTAGTGTGATGAATCGCCTAACAAAAGTGATCGTCAATAATAAGGCCCCGCTCCGAAAAAGAATTATCCCGTCGTATCAGGCTTCCCTTCCCGCCGCATGACGATGACCACATTACTCTACCACCACGTCCCTCACCTCGTTTCCCTAAGGGCTAACACTGGGTCCGTCAATACCCACAGCGCCAAAGATAGATCGGCCATTTCCGAAAAAGGC
This sequence comes from Russula griseocarnosa, assembly GCA_022884055.1. NCBI lineage: Eukaryota > Fungi > Basidiomycota > Agaricomycetes > Russulales > Russulaceae > Russula > Russula griseocarnosa. The sequence continues at coordinate 114,490 of JAGKRU010000097.1, forward strand.
TAAGCTCGCAATGAATAAGACCACACTCTCCCGGACATCCCCATAATCCGACGTAAGGCTCTTGTGTCGCCACCTCCAGGCAATCAATACTCAATCAGAAACTACGCACATAGACTGATTTCGATGCCACGCCTGATAGGTGCAGTCGGGTCCGATATAACATATCGAATGACCAAATCCGATATCAGACGACCTCCAGGACGAGGGTCGCTCACTAGCAACCATAGTTCGATACGTATAGTGATGGTCAGAATAATGCCAAAATTACTTATCAAGAAGACAGTGGTAGTATCACAATAAGAAGTTTGCATCGACCTACGTGCGACGGAAAAAACTAAAAGAACGATAGTGACGTCATGGACATACGGCATGGTACACCGCTCGCTACGTCGACGGTGGAGTAGCATTGTTTATCGATCCAACACAGCTCGTCTGGATCTGCAACTAACTATATTGTTCACCCAAGAAAGCATTTGAAAAGCACCCGTCCGCAGAGACAATACACGGCCAGCTCTTGCCTCTCTTCCTCTTACAGGGATCCCACATGTCCACGACACGTCATGACCGAAATTCATTACTGAATATGTCCGAGCAATACGGATCGACGAATACGTCCAAATCCCCCGAATACCTCAGCTTTGCCTTGAAGCAAATCGCGAAAAAATTGAACTTCTGAAAACATTCATGGGACAAAGCAATGAAGGTAGCACAACTTTTCAACAGGAGGCTCGCTCAGCCTACCCTCGCTGCCCGGTCACGTATCACCCCACAGGCTCTGTATGGTTACGAACGCCAGTTTTCTTTCCGCCAACTATCTATCAAGTCTTGGGTGGGATATACTGCGCACAACGTCATGCGAAATACTACCACATAATCACAACTCTGTGTGACGTTACCATTTCGAGAATATCCCAAAAATAACTAACACTTCTCCTGCCTCTGTCCACTCAATCTCATCAGACTGCGCTTTTCACAAAATTCCGGTCGGGGGCGCCAGCCAAAAGGTTCCGGTTGACATCTTCAGCCCGAGCCAGATGGATCAGCTTCGCCACTCTCCGCGCCTGACAACAGACCCCCGAAAAGAACGTGTCAGCGTGTAAGTTCACAATGCCCGTGGATAGTCCACGAACCGTCAAAGCCATTCCGACGCTGTCAATATATAACACTTACAACCTCGCTATGTCCTTACCCACACTCTTTCTACGAATGTCTTTGGTTATCAAACGCCGGCACCGTACATGAAAACAGAAAGTACATGTGAAGCTCTGCGGACCCGGAATAAATAGGCGACCTAAACAGCTAGTCCCAAGACATATGACTAACGTCCTCCATCCGTATCCAATAAAACTTCATTTACGCACGCACACCCCAGCACATAGACCAATCTCATCAGTCGCATACAACATTCGGCGACTATCGATCAGGATGCATCTCATCTTTGATCTTGGCGGGCCAAGTCAGCGCTTCGTCAATTCTCACCCTGGACCATCTGACCATGGAATGTCGACAGTAAGAATCTTACGCGTTGCGTTAGATGACCAGATCAGCGGCTTTCATCCATTGGCGAAAAATGCTGATGTTGTCGTTGCGTCACCTTTTGACGGTGGAGAACCTCTATATCAACGGGAATCAAATTCACCTCTCGTTTGGAGGGAGAACCCGAATGGCTGGACCTTTACTTCCATTTACGGCTATCAAGAATCTCTACCTATCCAAGCACTTTCGCCTATCGCGCGTGTTCTGCAAGAGCTCACTGGGAACACAACAACAGAAGTGTTGCCGCCTCTGCAAATGTTCTCTTGGAGGGATTTCAGCCATCGGAATCTGTCCACGAAGGCATTGCGCGATTCATTTCTGCGCGACAGCTCACCAATCACCCTGTCACCATTTCTGTCTGGGATGGAGACTTGGCGTACGATGAACTGTAGTTATTCCGTTTGATAGCAAAAAATGAATGTACGGTCGCACTCCACTTTTTTTCGGTCAGAATGGCTTGCAATGTCCGACCTTTCAGGTGACCCGGTGTGTGGTAAAATAAAATTTAAAAGTCATACATCAAGATCACGACAATCATCTTCTCTAGCATGCACATCCTTCTTCCAACCGTGTGCGTACGTGCCGCGGAAAAAAAGGGAATTGATTCCGTTAGTTATCTGGGGAAAATCCTACGACACGTTATCTGCGAGTTCATTGATGTGGTCTGCTCATCCTGGGACAGAACACGTACAAGCTCGAAATACCGCATGTGCTGGACACGGTCTTCCTTATGGTGAGTGACCCAACAAAGAATGTCTATGGCCATCAGTATCTTCAAACATTTCTTTGCGCTCGAGACCGAATACATGCTGCGAGGCTCAGCGCATGCGTATTGCGGTGATTGTGAACGAGATGAGTATCTTGGAATTGGGATGCTTAGTCGGAGCAGATGGATCTTTGCATGCATGCCATAGCGGAAGCCAGTCAGCCAATTTTCGTCATACTATGTAGAGAAATTTTGGTGTTTCATGTAAGTAACAGGGAATTGTAGGCCAATTTCCGTGTCTTGACCGTGTCCCTGTAAATTAGACTTTTCACTGACACAGATTGAGGTCGACGCGCCCAGTTTTCTGTTTCCGGACATATGAAAGTCCCTGTGATGTACATGGATTTTCCACTGACACCAATTATATAGAATGTGCAACGGTGGCGGGCTGCAACAGCATAGCATCGGCGGACTTTGCCCTTTGCCTTATTTTCGATCAATCTGCAATTTGACTCTCACCACATCGGACGCGTCAAAGTTCGCGCATATATCCTCCCTTCGTCGCTCTTGCTTCCCTTAAGCACTTGTATGCTCTCAAATCGCCTCTGTACTCTCTGCTGATTAGGCTCTGGCAGTGACTGGCACAGGTTTAGTAAGCGTTAATTGACACAGCCCCTGTGTTGTCCAAGGTGTCGTCCCTCCCCAACAGGACGTGTCTGAAGGCATGCTTGTTCGTGCCTCCAACTTTTTACCCTCACACCGTGATTTCAAAGCAGTGTTGACCTGGAAGCCCACAGGTCACACTTGAACGAGACGTTGAAGTGATCTGCTCAGACTGTTCCTATAAGACATCGGACAGGGTTTGGCTTCCGACCTGGAGGCTTTGATGGCACGATCAGGTGCGTGCAACATACTACATCCTCCTTGCCTGGCTGCTTACCTACTTATCTGCCTGCCCTGCAACCGAACTTGACCTCCTCAATCCACTGCCACCGCTGCGCATACCTGCACTGCATACACACAGTATTTCTGTGCTACAGGGCTCCTGAACGCCGAAACCTTGCATCCGACATCATCCCCACTTCACTGCTTCACAGGAGAAGCAATCCTGAATTATGGCATGGCCCGACGCTGGCAGACGAATCAACCGATGCACCCCACCAAGCTACGGTCTTCTAGACCGAACTGCGCTTGCAA